>MU784430.1:6432-22788 GCA_026770625.1 Nicotiana glauca
AAAAATGAAGGAAATGTGATACCCCTTCGGTTTTTACACAGACCAGGGGTATTTTAGACATTTTACAGGTTCCCCCGCGGTCCTCCGCGTTCCTCCGCGGCGGTTCCGGGCAGTAAGCCCCGCGGTCGACCCGCGGCCGCGCGCCTGGGCGCGCTGGTGATGCATGTCCAGTATAATGGTCATAACTTTCTGTATACACCTCCAAATGATGAACGGTTTGTTGCGTTGGAAACTAGACTCAAAGAGCTTTAATTTAATAGGTTGATCCTCACACAACTCTTTATATAACTGGATATATGATCGTTCAAATTGAGGTCTTGTGCGCACTCATTTACAGATTTCGTCTAATATGCTATTTTCCAACTTGGCTTGGACTTAGGCCTCTCCTTAGACCACAAATCACTTATAATAAGACTTATACACTTATTAAAATATCCAACTGATATCCATAATATCATAAATCCTTATTTGCACACGAAATAAAATAATTTAGCCCACCTTGGCACGACGAAATCTTAATTACTCGAAAAAAAATTTCTGGGGCCTTACACAATTAGGAAATCAACTTGCATCCATTAGGTCTGATCATGGAACTGAGATTGAAAACTCTAAGTTTGCTGAATTTTGTGATGAAAATGGCATATATCATAATTTCTCTGCCCCTAGGACTCCACAACAAAATGGTGTAGTTGAAAGGAAAAATAGAACTCTTGAGGATATGGCCAGAACAATGTTGTTATCTAGCAAATTACCTCACAGTTTCTGGGCAGAGGCTGTTAACACTGCATGCTATATCATAAATAGATGCATGATCAGACCACTAGTAGAGAAGACTCCCTATGAGTTACTTGAAGTGAGAAAACCAAACATATCCCATCTTAGGGCTTTTGGTTGCAAGTGCTATATGCACAATAATGGAAAAGACTCTCTAGTACAGTTTGATCCCAGAAGTGATGAGGGAGTATTCTTGGGATATTCTTCACATAGTAAAGCTTATAAAGTTTATAATAAAAGAACATTGTGTGTAGAAGAGAGTGTGCATGTAGTATTTGATGAAACTAACATTCTTTTTGAGAGACAGGAATAAGAAGATGAAGCCATTTGACTAGTTAAAGATCTGGCTGAATTATCAGCTCAAGTCAAAGTGGTCCCTGCAGAAGGAACAGGTGATGGGACATGTTCATCCTTACAGGGCAACCTGACGTGGGAAGAAATCAAAAGGTAATTGAAATAAACCCCTTAAAGGAACTTGGTCATAAACCTGTTCCTCATCAAATTGCTGAAACATCCAGTAGAAGCCAGATGGTTGTAAAACCTCACAAGTATCAAAGTTCTCATCCCATTGAGAACATTCTCACTGATCCAACTTCTGGAATCAAAACCAGATCACAATTAAAGAATCTGCGTGCTTTTGATGCTTTCTTATCTATTATTGAACCTAAAAATATTTTTGAGGCTTTGCAGGATACAAATTGGGTAAATGTAATACAGGATGAGTTAAACCAGTTTGAAAGAAGTCAAGTTTGGCACCTAGTTCCTAGACCCAAGGACAGATCAGTCATTGGTACCAAATGGGTCTTTAGGAACAAACTTGATGAAAATGGAACGGTCACAAGGAACAAGGCAAGATTGGCAGTCCAAGGCTATAGCCAAGAGAAAGGGATAGACTATGATGAGACCTTTTCCCCAGTTGCAAGACTAGAGGCAATAAGACTCCTCATTGCCTTTGCAGCATATATGGAATTCACTCTCCATCAGATGGATGTCAAAAGTGCCTTCTTAAATGGCTATCTCAAGGAGGAAGTGTTTGTGAAACAACCTCCAGGATTTGAAAGCAAGGAATGTCCCGAGCATGTGTACAAACTGGACAAAGCTCTATATGGGCTCAAACAGGCCCCACGAGCTTGGTATGAATGACTATCAAAATTCCTACTGGAGCATGGGTACAAAAGAGGTAAAATTGGCAGCACTTTGTTCCTAAGGGAAAAAGGTAAAGATCTTATTGTTGTACAGATATTTGATGACATAATTTTTGGGGCCACTACTGAAAGGTTGAGTAAGGACTTTGCAAAATTAATGGGAAGTGAGTTTGAAATGAGTATGATAGGTGAACTAAATTTCTTCCTAGGCTTGCAGATCAAACAAAGTCCTAATGGAACCATGATTCATCAACATAAGTATACAAAAGAACTAATCAAGAAGTTTAAAATGGAAGACTCTAAAGAAACAGATACACCTATTGCAACTGCCACTAAATTAGATGTTGATAAACCTGGTTCATCCGTTGATCAAAAGTTGTATAGGGGTATGATTGGTTCACTCTTGTATATTACTGCCAGCAGACCTGACATTGTTTTCAGTGTAGGACTTTGTGCTCGTTTTCAAGCTAATCTTAAAGAGTCTCACTTGACTGCTGTCAAGAGGATATTGAGATATCTGAAGGGGACTACTGAATTGTGTCTATGGTACCCTAAAGCTAGTAATTTTGATCTAGTAGGTTATGCTGATGCTGACTATGCAGGTTTGCTAGTGGATAGAAAAAGCACCTCAGGTATGGCTCACTTTCTTGGTTCATGTCTTGTATCATGTGCTACTAAGAAATAAAATTCAGTAGCCCTATCTACTGCTGAAGCTGAGTATGTTGCTGCAGCTTCTTGTTGTGCTCAACTACTGTGTATCAAACAATAATTAGTAGACTTTGGTATAGAAATGGGATGCATACAAATATTCTGTGATAACACTAGTGCTATAAGTATGACAAAGAACCATGTTCATCATAAAAGGACCAAGCACATAGATGTTAGACACCACTTCTTAAGAGATAACTAGGAGAAATGGTTAATCTCCATAGAATTTTGTGCTACTTATAAACAAATAGTTGACATCTTCACTAAAGCACTGAGTAGAGAAAGCTTTGAAAGGAACAGGTTGGAATTAGGGATGATTAAGATCACCTAAAAGGTCCAGTTCAGAATGCACAATGAATTTTTTTTTGAAAAAGATGAAAAAAAATATTTGGTTAGGAGTTCTTAATTCAATGTAAATATCTAGACTAATTCTTACTCAGTCTCATACTTTGATTAGTATACTCCTGTGACATGTGTTTATATGAATCCTTAATATATTACAAAGTTTTTCTATTCTGACATTTGAGGCATGATCAAGGGAAGTTTTACACGAAGAACCTGGTTCATCAGTATATGCTCATAAGAAAGTTCAGGTATGTTTCTATACTTCGCAAAATTATAAAGATAAAATTATCAACCATGAGCAAAAGTCCTAATTACACCAAACTTTTATAAATTCTATCCGTTGAGCATTGAATCAGTTTCATTATCCTAGGAGTCTAACTAAAACGGGATTTTCTCTTAAAAACTAGCGCTACTCATTTATCTCTAAAGAGACCGGAACTCTAATTTGATTAGACTTCTTTTTGACCTCTGAAAAGGCTGCCGTTATAGGCTTAATCACGACCTCTCTTTAAATACACTCCAAATCCCCTCTCATCACTCATAACCACCATTCTCTTCTCCAACCCTTCTGATAAACCCTTTTCTTCTCCAAAAATCCCCAAAATATTTCCAGAAATTATCCGCCATGACTAATCCTCAAGACAATCCTGGAACTCCCCCACCCATTTTCTCTAATAACTCATCATCATCACCTCCAGTTGAAAGTCTAAAACCCTTATTTCACATGTAAAAGATGTTTGCCAGAAAAACTGTAGCATCTGACCCTCTCAGAAAAGCCTTGAACGAGAAATTAAAAGCTAGTCAAAGGAAAGAAGCTTCATATGAAGAATCCCACTCAAGCTCTGAATCTGAAAAGTTCATGTCTGCTAGTGAAGGAGAAGAACCTGGGTCATCTGACAATGACAAGAGTTAAGAAAACCCAAGAGAGGTAAACACCTGTTATGTATTTTCTGATATAGCTGCGAAGGTAGATAGTAGGTTTGTGCTTGTGGGTGTTGTGAAAAATGTTGAAGGGACTGAGACTAGTAGGAGGAGAAAGAAAAAGAAGGGGAGGTTCTTGCTATATGTGGTGGTAAAGAAGAAGGTGGCTTGAAGTCAGGGGGAAGCTGATCAGGAGAAGCTGCTGAGGGACTTGTTCAGATGAGTGAGCAACAAGAAGAACTTGGTTCTTTTGTGGAGGAGACTTTAGCAGATATTTTAAAGAAACTGGGGGCCAGTTATGACCTAAAGAAGCATAAGGCATCTTCACAAAAGACCCTAGTTGCTGAAAAACCCTCAAAGAAAAGCAAAGTATCATCTCCCAAGACTGCTACTACTTCTCTACCTAGGGGAAGAACTACAAGGAGTAAGGTAAGGCAAAGTGAAGCAGAACTACTGGAAGCACTAGAGAAAAGTAAGAAAAAGAAGAAGGAAAAAGGAAAGGAAAAGGTAGTAGAAAGTTCTGAAGCTGCTGTAGAAGAGGAGGAGGAGATGGACCTGGTCCATCAAGAGAGAGGTACAACTGAGAAGGTTCCAATTGTCAAACCAAAAAGAACCAAGACTCCTGCAAAGAAGTCTTCAAAATCTGTACATGCTGAACCTTCTTTGGCAAAAAGAACTAGGTCTGCATCAAAGGGAAAACAAGTGAAAATTACTGAAGAAGAAGATGAAGAGTGGAGTGGAGAAGAAGAAGAGTAGAATTCTGAACAAGAACAAGATCATTTTGTTATTTTTAGCAGGAGAAAGATATTAAAGGGAAGGCTGCTGAAATACCTGGAGGAGCCAGGCATGGTTAAGCTGGTAGAAGCTTTAGCTGCACAGGGCTGGAAGGACATGGTCCTTCAGATGGATGTGAGACTAGCTAGAAGAGAGATGATTTAATTTATGGCTAGTGGCTCTGTGGAAAATAGACGAGTAACCAGTATAGTGAAAGGTGTGAAGGTGGAGTTTGATACACCAGAGCTGGGCAGGATTCTAGACATCCCAAGTGAGGGCTATGATAATTACACTAGGCAAATGTGGCCTTGTCTAGATGATCTGCCCACATCATTTCAAATTACCAGGAATTTCTGTGACACAAAAGAGGCTGACGAGGTGCCTTAAGCACAATTTGTTCAAAAGAGTGAAATTAAGCTAGAGCATAAAGTGCTCTTTGAGTTTGTGAACAAATGTCTGTTGCCTAGACAAGAGAGGAGGCACACTGCAAATTACATGGACCTGGTTCTCATAGAGTGTCTTGTGAGGGGTAAAGAAATCAATTGGCCTGCTTTCATAGTAAAATTGCTGGACAGAGTCATAAATGGTTCAAAGGCTCATGCTACTCCTTATGGATTCATTTTGACAATTGTACTGGATAGGCTGAATGTCCCTTTGAAGAAGTGGGAAAATGCCTCCAGTAAGGAGCACTTTGGAATCAAGACTCTCCAGGCATGGGATTATCTGCTAAGTGTTGCCCCTGTTGAACCTGGTTCATCAGTGAAAACTCCAGTGAATAGAAAAGTTAGAGCCTTAATGCAAGAATGTGGGACCAAAGATGCTGAGATTGCTAGGCTTCAGGCTCGAGTAGCTGAATTGGAAGAAGAAAGGAATGTTCTGAAGGCAGAACTTGCAAAAGAAAAGGAAAAGAGTGAAGGTATGCTACAAACAATGCTCAACCTACTCCAATCCCAATCCTCCAGTTCTTGAAAGACTTAGCCATCTTTGTTCTAGTTCTGAACCATTTCAGTTACCCCCAGTGACCCAGATTAGGGATTTTTCTTGTTTTTGCTCATGGTAAGTAGTTTTGTTCTTTCATTTTGTGAACTGTACTGTAGAAGCACTGCCTTATCAATGACAATTTGCATTTCTCTTGTTTTGTGATGATTCTGCTCTTAATAGTTAATTTTGTCAAGTTGATTTTTGATTAACTACACCATGCTTTCACTTGCAGTTGCCCCAGTGGCCATGAGTAATGATTAATATTCTGGGATTCACATATTTATGAAACTTTTCGATGATGCCAAAAGGCGGAAGATATTGTGTGGTTTGTGTCTATTTTCTGAACAGTGATGTTTATGACCTAATTAAACCTTGCCCTTAATGATAAGTAAAATTTTTTGAGTGATGATATTTTAGCTGAGTTTCACAGGTTCTATAATCAGTAAAAGCACGAAGTTTGTCATCATCAAAAATGGGGAATTTGTTGACCCAAGATCAGTTGAAGTTTTGAAGAGTGACAAACGAACTCAGTGAAGGACCAGGTTCATCTTAGGAGACATCGTTGTTATGGCCCATACAGATGAGATGCACGTGAGGAAGACAAGTCCTTGGGGACAAGCAACAATATCTTGATGAATATCTTCTGAACTGATTGAAAATTTTGCATATAGGATAAGGAGTTAAAGGCTCCTTATGAAAAGAGAATTACATCTGGATCAAGAATATGGATTAGAGTTAGAGTTGTTCTTGGACTCGAATTGACAAAGGATCCACAATTCGAGTTCTTATCAAACTCTAGTTACTAACTCTATAAATATAACGATTGTTCTCTTTTACAAGTGATTGCACATAAGCTGAAGTTAAACCAAATTGAGAGCAAAAGAGCTAGGCAATTTTTGCAAGCAATTTGTGTGTGATACAAGTGTGCAAATCTGAGGCTACAATAACTAAGTGTGAAGAACCAATTCCATTATGTCTTTCTTTATTTCTAGTTCAATTGTAGTAGGTGTTTTAATATTGTACCTTTCAGCTTTCTTATAAGCAATTGTATTAGGTGCATTGAGTATTCAAGTTAGAGTTAACTTGAAAGTGTCGCAATAGTTGAGGTTGTGTGCTACACTGGGATTAGAGTTAATCCTTAGGTTTACAAAGAGTTTTGTAAATGCTGTTTTTGGCTCATTGAAGTTTAGTGGAAGTTTGGGAAAATCTTACTAAGTAGTAGGTCGTGATTTTTTCACCTTTTGAGATAGGTGTTTTCCACGTAAAACTATTTGTGTTCTTTATTTCTGTATTTTAATTCCGCAAATAGTAGAAGTTAGAACACCTAGAAGAACCAGGTTCTTCTAGTGCGAAAATTAGGTACCACACAAATTACCCCCCTCTTGTGTGGCATTGACGTCTAAAACAACAGGATTCTAAGAGCAGGTTATGATCATTTTACGCACTGCTGACAAAATGATACACTTATCACTGACACGCGCGGACTTATAACAGTCCCAATGCTCTAACAAAACCCATAACTAGTTAGTATAATCTACTTCACAGGTCTGAAAGTTGTATTGTATTTGTTTATCCTAAAATTCGAGTAACAATTAAACTTATATGGTGGTTTTAAGAATTTGTGATTAAATCCAATACCAATTGATAAACAAAGAATTACATAGATAAATTAGAGAATCAAATTAATCAAGCTAGTATGCAAGCCAAATCTCGACCTCGACCTCGACCTCGACCTCGACCTGTGGTAGTCTTGAGGTGTGATGATAGGAATAGCAAATGATCAAGCAACTCTGATGAATAATAAGCGAAATAGCAAGAAAGCAATGAACGTATATTTTATTATAGTGATCTTTGAGTCCAGCAAATGAATGAGATTACTCTTTATATTATAAAGGGGTTCTAAATAAGATACACACCTAATTACAGTAGGAAATCATATTTGACAACTATTTAATCACTGAAGAACAATCTGTTCCGAGATTCATGCCATGATTCTCGATCATCTCCGGATATCTCACCATTTCTGTTATCGACCTACATCACTGTCACTCGAAGCCTGCCTCTCTCTGGTCCATAATCGAGGTCGACCACGGCAACCTAGCTTTTTTATGTGACATTCCTATCTCGAGCAAAGAATAAAATCGGTTAGTCCCGATTTCCTGCGTTTACAGATAGTCCTCTCGTTTCCTAGAGTAAAACGATAGGACACGACTTGAGCTTCGATTTTTCGGAGACCATGGTAATGATATCATCCCCGTGACATAAGCGATCGAAGTGACCGAAACGTCCCGTCGTTACAGTTTCCCAAACCATTAATGCTTGCTAGTTACGGTCAGCCACTAGCACTATCGAACCGTTGCCTCGAACCTATAAATTCAGGCTCCTTAGTTGAAATTAAATTTTACTTTCGCGTCTACCAATTTTTTTTTTATTAAGTTCCTTGCTCTGTTCATCTATTCTTTTTCACCACCCATTGAATCAACTTAGTGAGCACTTAAAATACCAATTTTTCATCTTCGCTTCCTTCTACCTGAATCAATGGCGAAAACATGCAAGACCATCCCGCAGAAGGAGAAAGCTTATTCCTCTTCTTCCCGGTCGGCCGATGAAAAAATACAGGTGGAACCGCTCCCTCACGAGTACGTTCCCAGATAAATGAACCAAATCTCTGCTAAAGCGACAATAATAAGAGTCACTAATGAGATTTGCCTTATTGCAACCAAATCCTAAAACGAGTCTAGAAAGCAAGTAAAATATCATTCCTAATCTATTTGTTTCCAGAGGGACCTTTTCCATGCTTGGCCTTCTTTGCTCCATCGATCAGATTCCCTAAGTCGCACACCTCCAGCAATAGAGTTTTCACCAATCCAGCAGCAATGGTGGGATATTTTGGACCATGCCGAACCGAGGAGCTTCGTGCTTCATTTTCTGCAAACAAAAAAAGTTAGCCCTTTCCCCCTCCATATTTGTCTATTTACATGTTAATGATCACTATATTGGCATATTTTCTCCCAATAATGCATATATCATTATTGTGCCCATTGGGATTATGGAAATTCCGATGGACTTTGGATAAGGCTTGACTTAGCGAGTTATTACGCAGACTGCATTCTAACTCTTACTAGGTTTTTACATGATGCATGGTCAATTAATACTAGAGTGGGGGTTTCTAGAAGAGTCTATACCGGTACCCTCAAGCAGACAACTTGAGATGGAAAGACACGAAACCGTTGACTGCACCGCTGATCGACTAGTTTACCACAAATAAGCTTTTCCAAATTTAAAGGATGATTTAGGAAGCGTGCGGACTTCAACATAGGCTTCTCAAAATGATAAAACTAATCGACATGCAAAACAAGTTGTACTTCATATAAAAGCAGTTAAAGACTCAAGTTAGCCTCCACACTTTAAGAACGAATGCACGCAAACACATTGAGCATTTAATAGTTGCAGTTTTAGACTAATTAAAGTTATTCAATCCTATAGGCACTATCTCTATGTGATTCAGGATTTTAATGGGCAGACAATTTCATATGAAGCCAATTTCTTAATACGGTTTCTAAAAGACTGTGCAGTTTCTTACTGTTATATGTATAAGAGATTAAGCCTATAGGAATGATATCTAGGTGATTCACACGGTGACTAATAATGATAATCATAGGAATATGTTTAGAACTACTTAGTCGAGTCCTATAGGCATGGTTGCTGATAATGATAATTAGCACAATGTTGAAAATTTGACATCAGTACTTGAAAGAAATGAGCAGGATAATAATGAAGACGGATTTTAGACCTTATAGGCAGGATTTCTATAGTCATGGTTGAGACGGATTTTAGATCTTATAGGTAGGATTTCTATAGTCATGATTGAGACTAATTTTAGATCCTATAGGCATGGAATTTAAATTACAGATTAGACTGCATGTAAATTAACAGAATCCTACACAGCCTAATGCATCTGGCCATTGAGATATTAGTCATTTAATATCCTATATGCATGGTTTCTAATAGGTAAAAGCAGAACACATTTGAGCAAAGTACATAACCTATACGCAGGATTTCTAACGCATAGTAACACATTTGAACAAAGTAGAGCTCCTATAGGCAGGATCTCTACCCATTTTAATGCAAGCATTAAGATAAGCCCCCTTTTCCCAATTCACTAATATCCCAATTTTTATTAAAATATTATTACAAACCTAAATGAATGGCATAAATTACAGAAATAAATAACTATAGCGAGCCTACAACAGGCCTAAATATACCCCTAGCCAGGCCAGGCCTTCATTCCCATGATTCACAACAACTCAAAAATGATATCTTCATTGACATAAGGCAGTCAAAAACCAATTGATTCACCCAGTAGGTAGAAACAGAGTTGAGCATATATAGCCAAGACCCTAGTGTGTCAGAGTTCCCAAGAGCTTCAAGAACCCAGGGCAGTGCTCACACCAGGGAGGTCAAAGGATTGAACCTAAGTAGCCTTGGCTTTCAGCCGCGAAAGAATAAGAAACTCAAAAAGACCAAGTAGTAAGGAAATTGACTAGTTATATGACAACAATGAGGGATACAAACAGATTCAAGTTGAGCACCTAGAACTGGTAATAGAGCAAGCTTACGTTTTAAAAACAGACTTAACAAAGTTTCAGAAAAACAAGTTCAACACATAATGCATATATTAACAAGAGAAGTTTGCAAGATTGATGTACACAGACTCATAGTATGTAAAATGTTCAAATTATTTTAAGTGTAAATGTTAGTGTCACAAGAAAGGATCATATCAGTTGGCAGCAGAACTTAACAGAATGAGAACAAATTAAGGAAAATACTGGGAAAACATGGTAGAAGTATACATGATCAAATCATCATATCAAGTTCATAGACAAACTTATGCTAGATACTTAGTGAATACATTCATGCTTAGTCAACTAATTCATAAAGACGGAATTATGTAATAATACACTCCACAAGCTAACCTTGCAACCGGATGACCCAGATTTAAGTTTACAAAAATGTAGCCCAATATTTGGCTTAGATCCGAAAAAAAACCTTCATGCCCTTTTTATTCTGATGCAAAATGTTCTTGGTTTTTTGGTGTAACGACCCGACCGGTCGTTTTTAGAATTTACTCCCCGATCCCCCATTAACTACTTTCTCTAAGTTCATTTCTGCTATTTTGGTTTGCCGGGACATTCGGTATTTAGATTCGGAGTGTTTTGGGATACTTAGTCCCTAAATGAGAGCTTAAGAGTTGAAAAATGATCCGTATTTGGAACAGTGTGAAGACGATCTCAGAATGGAAATATGATGGTTCTGTTAGTTCCGTTAGGTGATTTTGGGGTTGGGAGCGTGTTCGGAATGTATTTTGGAGGTCTGTAGCTCATTTAGGCTTGAAATGACGAATTTTGAAATTTTGAGGTTTCCGGTCCAATAGTGAATTTTTGATCCGAGGGTCGGATTGGAATTCCGGAAGTTGCGCTAGCTCCATCATGTTATTTGGTATGTGCCTGCAAAATTCAGGTCTTTCGGACGAGGTTTGGTTGGGTTTTTGATCGTAAGCGTATTTTGCTAGAATTTGAAGTTCTTAGGCTTGAATCCTTGATTTAATCGGGTTTACGGTGTTGTTTGAAGTGTTTTTAGGATTGGTACAAGTTCGAATAAGGTATTAGGTGGTATTGGCGCTTTTGGTTGGAGTTCCGGGGATCCCGGGATGATTTCGAATGCTCAACGGGCAAAGTTTGGAGTTAGGAGGAAAACGTTGCAGCAGGCTTCTGGTATTTTCGCTTCTGCGGTCCTGAAGCCGCAGAAGCGGAGCTACATAAGCGGTTTCCTCACCGCAGACACGGAGCCGCATAAGCGGCCATCTCTTCACATAAGCGGAATTTCCCCATCCCAGGAGAACCGCAGAAGCGGTCTCCTTCCCGCATAAGTGGAATCGCAAATGCGGTTTTGAGTCCGCAAAAGAGGACACTTCCCCCTTAAGTTGAACTACAAAAGCGATTAGTCTCACCGCAAAAGCGGGACCGCAAAAGCGGAAATCACTGGTCTGAAATAGGGATAATCCGAGGGTTTATTTCAAAGTTAGAAAAATCAATTGAGAGCTCGGGAGAAGGCAATTTTGAGTGGATTTTGAAGAGAAGATCATTGGGTAATGTTGCTTTGATCCCTTCTAGTTATATTCCATTATTTCCTAGCTAAATCAACCATTAGAATTCAAATTCAATGTCAAAAATTGAGAAAAATGGGTGAAACTTCTTAGGCTTAATTGTGATTTTGAGTGGGTATTTGACCTCCAATTTGGGAGATTTTTATATGGTTAGACTCGTGAGAGTACGAGGGTTCTGAAAATGTAAAAATTATTCGATTCCGAGACATTGGCAGGAGGGGCATTTTGGTTAATTTACCTATTTTCGCGCCCTAGCTTTAATTTCAATAGTGGAATCAATTGTTTACAATATTATTTACGATTTTTAATTGAATTGAATAGATTTGGGCCATTTGGAGTCGGATACTCGTGGCAAGGGCATCGTTCCCTAGTTGATTTCACACTGGTTCGAGGTAAGTGACTTGCCTAACCATGTGTGGGGGACTTCGTCCCTTAGGATGTGATAATTGGTAAATGAATGCCTTGTACGTGAGGTGACGAGTGCGTACTTGAGATAATTGTTGAAACACGTATTTTTACTTAAATACTTGATTTGGATTTTTCTTTCATATTAGCTTTACTTTACTTGCTATTATAGCCTATGCTAGCGTAGAAGAGCATGTTTAATGGAACCAAGTTGCCTATTTGTCTAAATTGTCTTAACTGTGATTATGTGGAGCATGTTAGGCCAGTATTATTTGTTTCCTTGTATTGTTGCACTTTAATTTCTGAATATTTCTCTAATGTTGGTTGCACATTTACATTGGGACTACGGATGCGGGATTCCGGGAGTTCCCCCTTGTTTGTTTACTTTGGGACTACGAGTTTGATTCCCGGGAGATCCCCCTACATTTTTATTTGGGACTACGGGTTTGATTCCTGGGAGATCCCCCTGCATTTTATTTTGGGACTACGGGACGGTATCCCGGGAAATCCCGCTGCATTTTTATTTTGGGACTACGGGACGGTATCCCGGGAGATCCCCCTGCACACTGATGATTGGACTACGGGATGGTATCCCGGGAGATCCTTTGATATTGATATGAGATTTGGACTACGGGACGGTATCCCGGGAGTTCCATTAGACAGTTGAGAAAAGGGCTACAGGACGGTATCTTGGGAGACCCTCGTCGGTATTCTTGCAATTTAGCTGTGTTTACTCTGTGTTTCGGTTTTGACTTGTAGTATTATATTTCATTGAACTGTCTTACCACACTGCTGTGTTCATTAGTTTTCATCAGACTTCAACATTGTTAATATTTTGCTATTTTATTATTTCTGTCTCAGTAGGGCCCTGACCTTTCCTCGTCACTACCCAACCGAGGTTATGCTTGGCACTTACTGAGTATCGCTGTGGTGTACTCACACCTCTTCTGCGCATATTTTTCATGTGCAGATCCAGGTACCTCTACGCAGGCGCACTACCCGTAGCTGTAGGAGCATTTTTGGAGACTTGAGGTATATCTGCCGCATCCGCAGACCAAAGAGTCTCCCTCTCACTCTACCTTATAGTTAGCTATATGATATTCAGTTTTCCTTGATATAGACACTTCCGGATGATTAGAGCAGTATTATATTTCATTCTTAGTCTGTGTTGCCCGTGGGTTTCCGGGTCTTTGGGATAGTTTCGTAGATTTTAAAGTGTTAAAGTGTATGTGCTAGGCGGCAATTGTATATATTATTCCTGTTATTTAGTTTTGATTATAAATTTTGCAAATGTGATTACTTCCGTAATGTGTTAGGCTTACCTGGTCGCGAACACTAGATGCCGTCATGATGTGTTCACAATTGGTAAACTAGGGTCGTGACAATTTGGTATAAGAGCTCTAGGTTCATAGCAGTCACGGGACACATGCCGGTTTATTAGAGTCTCCCTGATCGGTACGGAGACGTCCGTATTTATCTACGAGAGGCTATGTAACTGTTTAGGAAAATCCTCATTTCTTTTGAATTCCTTGTCATGCGATATTTTGACACCAATTCTAAACTTCTGTCTTCTATTCTCTCACAAATGGTGAGGACACGTGCTACACAAGAGGACCAGGCACTCGCGCCCCCTGTTACCACCGTCAGAGGCCGGGTCCGGGTTAGAGGTCGAGTACGCGCCCGAGGTGCAGCTACAGCACCCGCGCGCGCTGCCACTGAGGTACACCAGCAGATCCAGTTGGATCACAGGAACCTGGTACACTTACTACAGCTACTACTACTCCAGCGCTCCAGGAGACCCTGACTCAGTTCATGAGCATGTAAACTACTTTGGCTCAGGCGTGGTTGCTTCCCCTCGCTGTAACCACATCTCAGGTCGGGGAGGGGCCCAGACTCCCGCAGCCCGCACTCCTGAGCAGAGAGTGCCGATGGAGCAGGTTCTAGAGGGTTTTTCCTGTACCGCCTGCAGCACCAGTACAGCCCGGGGATGGGTCATCTGTCTCAGAAGACGAGCAGCGCAGGCTAGAGAGGTTCAAGAAATATGATTCCCCAGTGTTCAGTGGCCTAGCTTCAGATGACGCCTTGGGATTCTTGGAGGAGTGTCATCGCATTCTTCGTACTATGGGCATAGTGGAGTCTAGTGGGGTTTCTTTCACCGCCTTTTAGCTTTGGGGAGCCGCCTATGATTGGTGGCGTACTTATGAGTTGGATAGTCCAGTCGAGTCTGCCTCACTGACTTGGACCCAGTTCTCAGACATGTTTATGAGGGAGTTTGTTCCCCAGAGCCTCAGGGATTCATGGCGCGCGGAGTTTGAGCGTTTGCGCCAGGGTGCTATGACAGTCTCAGAGTATGCCATCCGTTATACCAGGTTGGCCAGACATGCACCGGCTTTGGTCGCCACAGTTCGGGAGAGAGTGCGGAGGTTTATCGAGGGTCTTATTCCGCCCATCCGGTCCAGCATGGCCCGAGAGTTAGAGATGGATATTCCCTACCAGCAGGTAGTGAGCATTGCTAGACGGATTGAGGGTATGCTCGCCAGGGAGCGAGGGGAGAGGGAGGCCAAGAGGTCTCGAGAGTCGGGTATTTACTCTGGTGCCCGTACTTCATCAGCCGGACGTTATGGTAGGGGTTATTCTGGTCGCCTTATTCATTCAGCCTTGCTAGCAACCGATAGTACTCCAGCTCCACCAGCACCTCAGGAGCCTTATTATGCACCCCCAGTTTCTAGCGCGCCTCCTGCACCGGGTACCTCTAGAGGTTAGTCTAGCGGACCTAGCCCTAGTGAGTCACAGCCACCATGTCCTCCCTAAGCTTTCTTCGAGTGTGGAGACACACGTCATTTGGTTAGGGACTGCCCCAGACTTGGTAGGGGTGCATCTTCACAGACTGCTCAACCACAACATGCTTCTCAGGGTTCTCAGGCTATGGTTCCAGCTCCCACTGCTGCCCTACCTACCCATCCAGCCAGGGGTGGAGGCTGGGTAGATAGAGGTCGCCCTCGTGAGAAGGGCCGGGCCAGATATTATTGCATTCCTGCTCGCACCGAGGCGGTTGCCTCCGATTCTGTCATCACAGGTATTATTCTGGTTTGTCGCAGAGAGGCATCAGTTCTATTCAATCCCGGCTCCACTTATTCATATGTGTCCTCTTATTTTGCTTCGCATTTGGGTATGACTCGGGATTCTTTGAGTGCCCCGTTTATATTTCTACTCCTGTGGGAAATTCTCTTGTTGTGGACCGCGTGTACCGGTCGTGTTTGGTTACTATTCGTGGTTTTGAGACCAGGGTTGATCTATTATTACTCGGTATGGTTGACTTTGATATTATTCTGGGCATGGAGTGGTTGTCGCCCCATCATGCTATTCTTGATTGTCACGCCAAGACCGTGACACTGGCTATGCCAGGTATTTCACGTATTGAGTGGAGTGGTACCTTAGATCATACTTCCAGTAGGGTTATTTCTTTCCTTAAAGCTCAATATATGGTTGATAAGGGGTGTGCTACTTATTTAGATTATGTGATAGATGTCAGTGTTGACACCCCTTCTGTTGATTCAGTCCTAGTGGTACGGGATTTTCCCGATGTGTTTCCAGCTGATCTTCCGGGCATGCCGCCCGATAGAGATATTGATTTTGGCATTGATCTGTTGCTGGGCACTTAGTCCATTTCCATTCCCCCATATCGCATGGCTCCTCCTAAGTTGAAGGATCAGTTGCAGGAATTGTTTGGTAAGGGTTTCATTCGACTCGATGTTTCACCATGGGGAGCCCCTATTTTGTTTGTGAAGAAGAAGGACGGTTCTATGCATATGTGCATTGATTATCGCAGTTGAACAAAGTTACAGTGAAGAACCGATATCCTTTACCTCGTATTGATGATCTGTTTGATCAGCTTCAGGGCGCACGGGTGTTTTCCAAGACTGATTTGCGCTCAGGTTACCATTAATTGAAGATTCGGGAGCCATATATCCTGAAGACTGCTTTCAGGACTCGGTATGGTCATTACGAGTTCCTTGTTATGTCTTTTGTGCTTACTAATGCCCCTACAACTTTTATGCATTTGATGCACAACGTATTCAGGCCATATCTTGATTCATTCGTGATTGTTTTTATTGATGATATTCTGGTATATTCTCG
>MU784430.1:25423-49991 GCA_026770625.1 Nicotiana glauca
CCATCATTCAGATGGTGCCGTATGAGGGCTTATATGGTAGGAGATGTAGATCTCCAGTGGGTTGGTTTGAGCCGGGTGAGGCCAGGTTATTGGGTACAAAGATGGTTCAGGAAGCGATGGAGAAGGTTAAAGTGATTCAGGACAGACTCCGTGCAACCCAGTCCAGACAGAAGAGTTATGCGGATAAGAAGGTTCATGATGTGGCATATATGGTTGGCGAGCGGGTTCTGCTTCGGGTCTCACATATGAATGGCGTCATGAGGTTTGGGAAGAAAGGGAAGCTGAGTCCGAGATTTATTGGGCCTTTTGAGATCTTGAGGCGAGTTGGGGAGGTTGCTTATGAGCTTGCCTTACCTCCCAGCCTAGCCGGAGTTCATTCGGTATTTCATGTTTCGATACTCCGGAGATATCATGGTGACCCGTCGCACGTGTTGGATTTCAGTACAGTCCAGTTGGACAAGGATCTATCTTATGTTGAGAAGCCAGTGGCCATTTTGGATAGGCAAATCAGAAAGTTGAGGTTAAAGAACATTGTTTCAGTGAAAGTCCACAGGCGGGGTCAGCCGGCCGAGGAGGCGACTTGAGAGACCGAGCAGGATATGCGCAGCCAGTACCCTCATCTTTTTGTTACTCCAGGTATGTTCTCTATGCTCGTTCGAGGACGAACGAATGTTTAAGTGTAGGAGGGTGTAACGACCCGACCGGTCATTTTTGGAATTTACGCCCCGATCCCCCATTAACTGCTTTCCCTAAATTCATTTATGCTATTTTGGTTTGCCGGGACGTTCAGTATTTGGATTCAGAGTGTTTTGGGATACTTAGTCCCTAAATGAGAGCTTAAGAGTTGAAAAATGGTCGGTATTTGGAACAGTGTGAAGACGACCTCGGAATGGAAATCCGATGGTTCCGTTAGCTCCGTTAGGTGATTTTGGGGTTGGGAGCGTGTTCGGAATGTAGTTTGGAGGTCCGTAGCTCATTTAGGCTTGAAATGCCGAAGTTTGAAATTTTGAGGTTTCCAGTCCAATAGTGAATTATTGATCCGATGGTCGGATTGGAATTCTGGAAGCTGCTGTAGCTCCGTCATGTCATTTGGGATGTGTGTACAAAATTTTAGGTCATTCAGACGAGGTTTGGTTGGGTTTTTGATCGAAAGCGTATTTTGTTAGAATTTGAAGTTCTTAGGCTTGAATCCTTGATTTAATCGGGTTTCCGGTGTTGTTTGAAGTGTTTTGAGGATTGGTACAAGTTCGAATAAGGTATTAGGTGGTATTGGTGCTTTTGGTTGGAGTTTCGAGGATCTCGGGATGATTTCGGATGCTCAACGGGCAAAGTTTGGAGTTAGGAGGAAAAAGTTGCAGTAGGCTTCTGGTATTTTCGCTTCTGCGGTCCCAGAGCCGCAGAAGCGGAGCCGCATAAGCGGTTTCCTCACCGCAGACGCGGAGCCGCATAAGCGGAATTTCCCCATCCCAGGAGAACCGCAGAAGCGGTCTCCTTCCCGTGTAAGCGGAACCGCATATGTGGTTTTGAGTCTGCAAAAGCGGACACAGCCCCTTAAGTTTAACCGCAAAAGCGGTTAGTCTCACCGCAAAAGAGGGACCGCAGAAGCGGTCCCTGGGCTGCAAAAGCGGAAATCACTGGTCTGAAAAAGGGATAATCCGAGGGTTTATTTCAAACTTAGAAAAATCAATTGAGAGCGCAGGAGAAGGCAATTTTGAGTGGATTTTGAAGAGAAGATCATTGGGTAACGTTGCTTTGATCCCTTCTAGTTATATTCCATCATTTCCAAGCTAAATCAACCATTAGAATTCAAATTCAAGGTCAAAAATTGAGAAAAATGGGTGAAACTTCTTAGGCTTAATTTTGTGATTTTGAGTGGGTATTTAACCTCTAATTTGGGAGATTTTTATATGGTTAGACTCGGAAGAGTACGAGGATTCTGAAAATGTGAAAATTATTCGATTCCGAGATGTTGACTGCAGGGGCATTTTGGTCATTTTACCTATTTTCGCGCCCTATCTTTAATTTCAATAGCGGAATCAGTTGTTTACAATATTATTTACGATAATTGAATAGATTTGGGCCATTTGGAGTCGGATACTCATGGCAAGGGCATCGTTCCCTAGTTGATTTTGCACCGGTTCGAGGTAAGTGGCTTGCCTAACCTTCTGTGGGGGACTTCGTCCCTTAGGATGTGATAATTGGTAATTGAATGCCTTGTACGTGAGGTGACGAGAACGTAACTGAGCTAATTGTTGAAACCCGAATTTTTACTTAAATACTTGATTTGGTTTTTTCTTTCATATTTGCTTTACTTTACTTGCTATTATAGCCTATGCTAGCGTAGAAGAGCATGTTTAATGGATCCAAGTTGCATATTTGTCTAAATTGTATTATGATTACGTGGAGCATGTTAGGCAAGTATTATTTGTTGCCTTGTATTGTTGCACTTTAATTTCTGAATATTTCTCTGATGTTGGTTGCGCATTTACATTGGGACTACGGATGCGAGATTCTGGGAGTTCCATCTTGTTTGTTTACTTTGGGACTACGGGTTTGATTCCTAGGAGATCCCCCTGCCTTTTTCTTTGGGACTACGGGTTTGATTCCCGGGAGATCCCCCTGCATTTTATTTTGGGACTATGGGACGGTATCCCGGGAGATCCCCCTGCACTTTTATTTTGGGACTACGGGACAGTATCCCGGGAGATCCTTTGATATTGATGTGAGATTTGGACTACGGGACGGTATCCCGGGAGTTCCATTGGACATTTGAGAAAAGGGCTACAGGACGGTATCCTGGGAGACCCTCGTCGGTATTCTTGTAATTTAGCTGTGTTTACTCTGTGTTTCTGTTTTGACTTGTAGTATTATATTTCATTGAACTGTCTTACCACACTGCCGTGTTCATTAGTTTTCATCAGACTTCAACACTGTTAGTATTTTTCTATTTTATTGTTTCTGTCTCGGTAGGGCCCTGACCTTTCCTCGTCACTACCCAACCGAGGTTAGACTTGGCACTTACTGAGTACCGCTGTGGTGTACTCACGTCTCTTCTGCGCATGTTTTTCATGTGCAGATCCAGGTACCTATATGCAGGCGCACTACCCGTAGCTGCCTGAGCATTTTTGGAGACTTGAGGTATACCTGCCGCGTCCGCAGACCAAAGAGTCTCCCTCTCACTCTACCTTATAGTTAGCTATATGATATTCAGTTTTCCTTGATATAGACACTTCCGGATGATTAGAGCAGTAATATGTTTCATTCTTAGTCTGTGTTGCCCGTAGGTTTCCGGGTCTTTGGGATAGTTTTGTAGCTTTTAAAGTGTTAAAGTATATGTGCCAGGCGGCAATTGTATATATTATTCCTGTTATTTAGTTTTGATTATAAATTTCGCAAATATTATTACTTCCGCAATGTGTTAGGCTTACCTGATCGCAAAGTCTGGGTGTTGTCATGACGTGTTCACAATTGGTGAACTAGGGTCGTGAAATTCGGTCTATTTATTATCTAAATTTATACAATCCTATCCCAGCTATAAACATACAAAAACATATCTAAAATATCTTATATTTCATGTTCTATATAGATGAATTTGCTCCAGAGTTTATGATTTGATAGAAAACTCAACAAGAAAAGGAAAATTTGAAAATTCATCATGTAGTAGAGAAATCAACGAAAAAATTAACTATATATATAAATTGTTAGATAAAAGTGAGAAAACAAAAATTCTATTTTTCAGTTTTAACTTCATCTGTACAGTAATGTATATTGATGTATAAGTTTGTATAAACTTGTATATGAAATGTTGAATAATGTATACTAGTATTTCGCTGGCAAAAAAAAAAAAGAAGCAAACTCAGTGTTAATATAAAACATAGAGAATACGAAGTAAAAGCAAAAAGAAAAATCTAAACAGAAAATAACCAAAACAAAAGCAAATGGGAACCGTGGAAAAACTAAAAATAAAAAACATGCAACAAAACTAAAATTACTATCATGAAAGACAAACTTACTTAAGAAAAAAATCAATGTTGTATAACAATATTTTCACACCCAATATAAAATATTATACAACATTATACCCTCATTACAATTTTGTATAATGTTGTATAATGATGTATAACGGCATATACAAAACTAAATTACATCTTGACCTTCCTTCTTTAACTAGTATGGTTTCCAAAACCAATGTTAATCAGACACAGTTAACCCAACACTCAAGATTCTTATCATTACAAGCTTTTACAATAATTTTTAACTTAACCCCATCACTTTAGAGTTAGATTTTTCAAATAGGAGTTGAACTTAGAGCTTTAAAGCTCCTTCAATGGAGTTTAGAATATGGATGCAACAAAACTTCAATTTTAAATTTGGACACACATAAATCAAGATTCAAATATTTGAGATTTATAAAAATTTATGAAGATTAAGCAACTTAGTAGAGAAAATACTTTAAATCAAGTTTGACTTAAATATTCCTATCTATGTGATTGATAGAAGAGAAAGAAAGGACAAAGCAAAGAGAGTCGGGTTGAGAGTATAAAGTGTGCTGGGAAAAATAAAAATAAAGAAACCCTAAAAGTGTGTTTGTAATAGTGGCTAAAGGCTGAAAATTTTCTTTCAGATTATGTACAACCTGGGCTAAACTAGGTAAGGACTTCAAATGTGGCCATTTTCGGTTGGGCTGTTAGGCCAAGTGACAAGGGCTGTAATTATCCCATTCATAAAAGGGGATATGAAAACCATGTTCAAGTAACAGGGTTAGTAGCGAATTTAAACACTAAAGAGATGGCTAAAGTGAAAAGGTTCTAAACATCAGTAACACATAGGCTAGGCAGACTTAAAGAGAACTTAATTAACTTAAGTCTAAGCATGTCTCGAATTACAAACGTAATTGAATTTAGATTAGAAAGACCTAAATTTGAAGTAAGACAGTCAGAATTGCATACAAGAACAACCCAGAAAACACATTAAGCTATGAAATTCAGAAGTGAAAACATATGCAAGTTATAGACACATAGGAACGAAATTGCAAAGAGTTCAGTAACTCACCAGTTAAGTAAAAAACAAGGAAGAAAAAGTCTACAGTAGAAAGAACCTAGAATTTCTAGCCTTAGCTTCCAGCCAGCCAAGAATCAGAATATAGAACAAGAGTATGAGAGAGCAAATAGTAGTAAGTTCAGTTTTTAATGAGTTTCTTAGCGATTTCCAGTCTGCTTCAAAGGAGAATGGGGAAGGGTTTGTATTGTATTATAAATCAAACATCCAAACAAGTAAAATAATCAATCAAACACTAAAAGGAAAGAACATCACATGCAATCGAAATCAGTAAGGAAAAGAGAGAACTTTCAAAATTTTAATTTTAGGGAATGTACACAAATTGGTGTCACGCCTCCTTTTTCACTACACCCGCAAGGGTGTAAAAGAGTTTTTTCACTTAAAGGACAATCGGAACAGAATTTATTATTAAGATTCAGAGTCGCCACTTGGGAGATTAATGGTATCCCAAGTCACCGGTTGAATCCCGAACCGAGGAAATTATGTCTCTGTTAACAGTCCGCGAACCAGAAATTCAAGTAAGGAATTGTGTTAACCCGGGAGAAGGTGTTAGGCATTCGTGGGTTCTGTGGTTCTAGCACGGTCGCTCAACTGTCATATTTGGCTTATTTATTTGATTTTAGTACATGTTTTGACCTATGTATTTTTAAGTTTGAACCGCTTTTATTACTATTATTTTAAGAGAATTGCAACATCGTGAAAACACGTCTCTAACCACGTCACATAAATGCACCCGCGGTTTTTGACAAATTTCGACTTCGTTGAGATTTGGATTTGGGTCACATAAATGTGCACCCATATTATGAAGGTAAAATTATTTAAATTGCATGCCTAAATAGACTATCACATTATTATCTTTGGGGAAGGCCGTGAAATTCGCTAAACGGCCCATCCCGAAGTCTAAGTATTTTTGTATAAACATTTATCGAGGGACCCGCAATATATGTATTTGTTTGGCGAGGCTCATCTCATTTTATTATTAAAAGGCACGCCTAAAGCAAGCTATGATTTTTTATTTTTATTTGTCTCTAAAAATAAAAGAAAAAGTGCTAATTAATCATTTTTTAAAAACATCTTGAATTTTCGACCAAAAACCAGATCGGGCCTTGAACATGGCCTATTTAAAGAAATCCTCATACACATATGCATAAAGGAAAATCCGAACAAGCTTGGCCCAGGTCCAGACGAACAAATAATTATGACAGGACCTGGGCCTTCAATTCGAGTAACTAGGCCCAAAAGTGCCGGAGAGGTCTGGTCGTTGAACCAGATGAACTAGACCAAATGCCTACCGAGGGAGGGTGGCGTTACGCCGACGTTACAGGAAGGGGAAATGGTACGAGGAAGGTGAAGAGTTTCTTAGGATTTGGTATATTTTCGGACACTTTTATTCTAATTCAAGAATCAATCCGGGCCGTTAGATTTGAGGGTATGGACGGTCATGATCCATTGACGCCAAAACGACGTCGTTTTGGGCGTCTCTGGACCTGATCAGGGATTGGGTTGGGCTAGAGTGGATTGGAGTGGGGTTTTGGGTTTGGGCTAAGCTAATTTTGGCCCAATTTATTTATTTGTTTTCTCCTTTTTATTTCTTTTATTTTTTTTTTGTATTTCATTTTGTAATTTTTCTGATTTTATAAAAATGCAAAAATTAAAATGAAACCTAATTTATTTCCAAAAATTAAGCTAATTAATTCCTAAAATTATTTAAAGTCTATTTCGTGACAAATCCAACAATTAACAATTAGAAATGCAAAAGTGCACTATTTTTGTTATTTTTTTTATATTTTGTTCTAAAAACAACTTAACCACTAAATAATCCTAAAATATGAAATTAGATCCTGAATGCAAATGTCAAGCATATTTTTATATAAATTAAAATGTACAAATAAAATGCAAACAATTAACAGAAAATAACACAAAATTCACAAAATTGTAAAATAATGAAAGAAAACCATTTTGTTTGAATCACGGCTCACAACTGCCCCTCTTTGCCCGGAAACACGAAGAGTTTTGGTGCAAAGATAAGTGAGCAAATACGAGCTATTTTTGCTCGCTTGAATACTCCGTGTGAAGCAATTTTGAAAACCGTCTGACCGCACCCTGCTTCAAAGGTTGCCTACATATCCTTGGCTAAAAAGGAATCAGGTCAGTATAGTTCGGGAAGGTTTGGTAGCTGGGACTACCAGGAGTTGTGATTTCACTGCTGTTGCTGCTGCTACTGCTTGGTGACCTCCTTATTGCACCGTGTCAAAATAAAAAAGAAGCAGTTTACGCTATGATCTATGAATTACAGAAAGGTCCTATCTATGTCTTCAAACTTACTCTTGTGTTGCCTTGAACTTCTATTTTTCCGATGGAATTCTTGCGTTGTTGCCTTATACTGTGATCGAAGATGTTTGCCCATTCCTCCGAGTGATGCTTGACTGCTGCAATTTGAAATATGTGCCTCTATTCTCCAGGCGGGCTCCTGATTGCTGAAGCTTGAAAAGTATTCCCTTGTTCTCCAGGTGGGCTCCTGACTGCAATGCTTGAAAAGTATTCCCTTGTTCTCCAGGTGGGCTCCTGACTGCAATGCTTGAAAAGTATTCCCTTGTTCTCCAGGTGGGCTCCTGATTTCAACAAAATAGACAAACAAAGAAAATTTTCTACCCAGTTTGGTGGCTGGGCACATCATGTTATCAAATATCAAAAACTTAAAAGCTAAAATTTGAATTGTACTTCCCTCGTTATCCAGACGGGCGCCTGTTGAAACTTGAAACGTATTCCCTTGTTCTCCAGGTGGGCGCCTGACCGCTGAGCTTGAAATATATTCCCTTGTTCTCCAGGTGGGCGCCTGCTTCAACAAAATAAAAAAGAAAGAAAATTTTCTGCCCCAGTTTGATGACTGGGTGCGTTATGTTACCAAATATTAAAAACTTGAAAGATAAAATTTGCATTGTATTTCCCTTGTTTTCCAGGTGGGCGCCTGACTTCTTAACTTGAAATGTATTCCCTTGTTCTCCAGGTGGGCGCCTGACTGTTGAACTTGAAATGTATTCCCTTGTTCTCCAGCGGGCTCCTGACTGCAACAAAATAGACAAAAAACAAATAAAAATTTTCTGCCCCAGTTTGATGGCTGGGCGCATCATGTTGCCAAATACTATTGAAAATTTGAAAACGAAAATTCTAATTGGACTTCCTTTATTCTCCAGGTGGGCGCCTGATTGCTGAAGCTTGGAATGTATTCCCTTGTTCTCCAGGTGGGCGCCTGATTGCTGAAGCTTGGAATGTATTCCCTTGTTCTCCAGGTGGGCGCCTGACTTCAAAATATCAAACGAAGGAAAGTTCTTGCCCCTGTCTCAATCAAAGAAAAATTTGTTAATATAAAATGGTGATTAGTTGCTGGCATTCTTGCCGGGTATGTCCCTATTGCTGGGCTTTACTCCGACTTGCTTCCTTGGACTTGCCTTGAACCTCCTCGATTTCCTGACCGAATTTCAACCCCCTGACTTTGATGACCCAAGTGTTATATCCCGTATTGTTGTTTTTGTGTTTCTGACCTCTCTATCTGAAACTTCGCTTCTTCCCCACAATTATCTGATTAATTCACCGATGAAACTTCCAGTGGGCTTTATGTCCTACTTCATCTTGACGTCTTTGATATATTCTAGCCCTGTTGTGTTGTACAACTGGGAAATTGGTAGTTAGCCTTGATATTCCCCCCTTTTATTTTGCACGGAACTACCACTGAAACATCTTAAGGACAGACCTCGAAAGAATGAAATTCAATGACCTCGAGGGTTAAGGATAGAGAGAATCTGAAAATGGATGATTTGTAATGAAGAAGGAAGAGAAGAAGACTTAGCTGAGAACAACTGGTGCCATCGATCATGCCATGCATTTTGGATTAACCGGCCTAGTCTTCCCCACCAATCAACTTTCAATTGCCACACTTGCTGTTCTGGACTTTCACCCCCTGATTGTCAACCAAACCCAAACCTTGCTCGTCTTGCAATGTCTTGAGCAGCTTTCAACCACGGACTTGTCTCATCTGCCCATCCGAACAACTCACCTTCGCCTTACGGTGCCCGTGAGGGTTTTCACCAATAAGACTCTCTCATTTTTTTTCTCTCAACTCACTTCGCCTTACGATACCCGTGAGGGTTTTCACCAATAAAGCTCTCTCATTTTTTATTTCTCTCAACTCACTTCGCCTTACGGTGCCCGTGAGGGTTTTCACCCATAAGGCTCTCTCATTTTCATCATTTTTATTCTGGTACCAGAGTGTTGTCCTTGGCATGAATCCCCTTTAACTTGCTCGTACTGGCACTTCTTGAAGACTGATCAGAAGGTCTTTTTTTGGACCGTAATGCAGGCTTTTGGATGGGGTTAGAAAGAAGGGTATAAAAGGCTTGAAACAATTCAACATGGGTTCAAAATTACAACTTTCGGAATCAGTTTTCCCACAACAACCACAACTTCTGCCCCAGTTTCTTTCTTGGGGGACTTTGGATTTTTGTATTTTTGTGACTGAACCTCAGAGTTGTGATCAGACTTTGGATTTTTGTTTCGGGATCAAGTCAAACGTAGTTCAGGTCATGAAATTACTTCGTGGTTGTGATCTTCCCTTTTCCACTTTTCTTTTCTTTCTTTTCATTTTTTTCTTTATTTTTATTTTCTCTTCTTTTTCTTTTTCTTTTTCCTTTTCGTTTCTCTTTTCTCTTTTTTTTTCTTCTTTTCTCTTTTCTTTTCCTCTTTTTTTTTCTTTTCTCTTTTCTTTTCCTCTTGGACTGTTTTTCTCTTGTTTCTCTGCTGATTTTCTGACTTGGGCTTCTGAGTTTTGTTATTGATTCCGAAAGAGTTGTATGAAAGAAAATAAATGAAGCTCAAAAGGGGTAACAAGGGATAAATTGTTTGGATAGTAGAACAAAATGCCTTCGTCATTTCAATCTCAAAAATATGCCAAATACAATAAAGTACAATTAAACAAAGAAATCATACATAGTATCGTTTGACTGTATCAGAGTTGATAGCCATTTCTACACATTTCCCTTCCACATTTATCAAATATAATCTGCCATTGGACAATACTCGGGTTACCACAAATGGCCCCTACCAGTTTGGGGCGAACTTTCCTTTTGCTTCAGCCCAATGAGGTAAGATGCGTCTCAACACCAATTGCCCTATTTCAAAATTCTACGGACGCACTTCTTGTTATATGCTCTTGCCATTCTCTGTTGGTACAATTGTCCGTGACATACTACGGCCAATATTTTTTCATCAATCAAACTCAATTGTTCCAAGCGGTCTTTGACCCATTCAACATCATCAATTTCCACCTCGGTGATAATCCGGAGGGATGGTATTTCAACTTCTGCGGGTATTACTACCTCAGTGTCGTACACCAATGAATAAGGAGTCACCCCTACTGAAGTGCGAACAGTGGTGCTGTATCCTAACAAGGCGAAAGGTAACTTCTCATGCCATTGCCTGGACCCTTCCACCATTTTTCGAAGTATCCTCTTGATGTTCTTATTAGCTGCTTCGACCGCTCCATTCGCCTTAGGATGATATGGGGTGGAATTGCAGTGCGTGATCTTAAACTGCAGACATGTCTCCACCATCAGATGACTGTTGAGATTGGCACCATTTTCCGTGATGATTATCTTCGGGATTCCGAACCGGCAGATGATATTTGAATACACAAAATCGACCACCGCCTTCTTGGTAAAAGATTTGAAAGTTTTCTCATCAACCCACTTAGTGAAATAATCAATGGCTACCAGAATAAACCTGTGCCCATTTGACGTCGCTGGCTCGATCGGCCCAATGACATCCATTACCCAAGAAATGAAGGGCCATGGTGCCGACATTGTATGCAGTTTAGATGGTGGAGAATGAATCGAATCTCCATGTACCTGACATTGATGGCACTTGTGCATGAAACTGATGCAATCTCGTTCCATAGTAAGCCAATAATAACCTGCTCGGAGAATCTTCTTTGCTAACATATATACACTCATATGAGGTCCACAAACTCCCGCATGAACCTCGGTCATGATAACTGTAGCCTGTTTAGCATCTATGCATCTCAATAAACCAAGATCTGGACTTCTTTTGTACAACACTCCTCCATTGAAGAAAAATCTGCTTGCCAAGTATCGAATCACCCTCTTTTGATCCCCTGTGGCCTGTACTGGATATACTCCCATCCTGAGGTATTCTTTGATATCATGGAACCACAGCTTACCATCAAGTTCTTCTTCCACCGTGTTACAATAGGCATGCCGATCTCGGACCTGAATCTGCAACGGGTCCACATAAGCCTTGTCTGGATGATACAACATTGATGCCAAAGTGGCCAAATCATCGGCAACTTCATTATGAATCCTTGGAATATGCCTGAAATCTATTTACTGAAACTGTTGACAAAGGTCATGCAAACACTGCCGGTACGATATGAGCTTTAAGTCTTGTGTCTCCCATTCTCCCGGAATCTGGTGTACCAGAAGATTCGAGTCACCCATGACCAAGATTTCCTGGACACCCATGTCTACAGTCAACCTCAAACCCAAGATACATGCCTCGTATTCAGCCATGTTATTGGTGAAATAGAAACGAAGTTGAGCTGTAACAGGGTAGTGTTGCCCTGTCTCAAAGATAAGTACTGCTCCTATCCTAACGCCTTTGGTGTTGGCAGCCCCATCGAAGAACAATTTCCATCCTGGCTTCTCGACCTGTTCTAATTCCTCAACATGCATTGTCTCCTCATCAGGGAAATATGTCTTCAAAGGTTCATATTCATTATCAACTGGATTCTCGGCTAGATGATCAGCCACCGCTTGTGCTTCACGTAGAAAATATCAACTTCCATGAGCAAGATTTTCCACTTTGCGAGCCTCCCTGTGGGCATGGGATTCTGAAAAATATACTTCAGCGGGTCCAACCAAGAGATGAGATAGGTGGTATATGATGACAAGTAATGTTTCAACTTCTGTGCTACCCAGGTTAAGGCACAACACGTCCTNATCCGGTGGGACCAACACAGGTGGACTAGCCAAATATTCCTTAATCTTGTCAAATGCTGCCTGACATTCATCCGTCCATCTGACCGCAACATCTTTCTTTAGAAGCTTAAAGATGGGCTCGCAAGTCGTTGTGAGCTGGGCAATGAACCTGCTGATATAATTCAACCTGCCTAGCAAACTCATCACCTCTTTCTTGTTCCTTGGCAGCGGTAGCTCCTGAATGGCTTTGATCTTGGACGGGTCTAACTCAAAACCGCGTTGACTTACCACGAACCCTAACAATTTCCCATACGGGACTCCAAATGCACACTTTGCTGGATTAAGTTTGAGGTTGTACCTACGGAGCCTCTGGAAAAACTTCCTCAAGTCCTTGACATGGTCACATTGCTTCCTCAACTTTATGATCACATCGTCTACATAGACTTCAATTTCCTGATATATCATGTCATGGAACATGGTGGTCATCGCCCTCATGTACGTTTCCCCTGTATTCTTCAACCCAAATGGCATGACCCTATAACAATACGTTCCCCACGGCGTGATGAATGCTGTCTTTTCCGCATCCTTCTCATCCATCAAAATCTGGTGATAGCCCACATAACAATCCATGAAGGAACCAATCTCATGTTTGGCACAATTGTCAATCAATATGTGGATGTTTGGCAGTGGGAAGTTGTCTTTTGGACTCGCCTTATTGAGATCACGGTAATCAACGCACACTCTAGTGTTTCCATCTTTCTTTGGCACAAGTACAACATTGGCTAACCAGGTGGGATACCGCGTGACCCGGATGACCTTCGCCTCAAACTACTGGGTAACCTCTTCTTTGATTTTCACACTGATATCTGTTTTAAATTTCCTCAGCTTCTGCTTGATAGGAGGGCATGCTAGGTCGGTGGGCAATTTGTGGACCACCAAATCAGTGCTTAAACCCGGCATATAGTCATATGACCATGCAAAGACATCTTTGTACTCAAGAAATGCTTTGATTATCTCTTCTCTGAGCAGAGGTTCCAAATGGACACTTATTTTTGTCTCCCGTACATTCTCATGATCCCCTAAATTGATTGTCTCTGTGTCATTCAAATTAGGTTTGGTTTTTTCTTTAAATTGGCTTAATTCTTTACTGATTTATTCAAAGGCTTCTTTATCATCATATTCTACCTTGTCATCACACTCGATTTCTTGAATTATTATTTTGGATTTAGATTGGTAATCAAGACTAGGCCGAAGACTCCACATGTATGACACATTAATGAAACCAACATAAAAGGGACTGTACAAGGAAGAAAAGAAAGACAAAATAAAGGTTATCAGGAATGAAAAACGAAGGAAATTGCATTTCATTAAAATTGTAAGATAACAAGGTTTAACTCGTCCAAACGGACAGAACATAGCATCCGAATTACAACCTTGAAAATAACCTAGATTAAACTGAAAGGAAAATCAAAACTAACTACCAAGACTCCCTCCGGGTAGGAAGAGGAGTACCTTCCCAATTATTAAGCTTTGCATGGGGCCCCACGAACTGCACATCTGCCTTGCTTGGACCTTCTCCTGCCTCCACCACATTCACCTCGTCAAACAGCCTCTCAAACCTCTCAATCAGCTCCTTATCGGGTTCCACCACCACAAAATTAGGCATTGTCGTTGCTGGGTGCCTCTTAGTACCAGGCCGAACAACAGAAAGGGAAAGGTGGGGGATGGGCTTTGGAAGGGTCCATGCTCTCTTTTTCATCTTTTTAGCTCACCTTATGTCAGCGACAGTGGGCTTGGAGCATAAACCAAAAGTATCCAGGTTTCCAGGAAGAGATACCGGCTGTATGATGCCTTGCAAAGAAGCACCCAAACCTTTTCCGGGTAAGAATCCATTCTTTAACATTTCCGAAGCTACCATAATAGATGCATCAGCTACTCTAGGAACAGGAATACACTTTCCTTCTGGGATCTTTGCAACTGATACTGTGTCCAAGACTTGGTAAACCCATGGACCTTTGTCATCCTCAGCTTCGTCGAAAGGCATAATGGTATTACACGAACTATCTTCCCTATGCACCACAATTTTCTGTAGGTCCCACTCGAATTTGACCATCTGATGCAATGTAGATGGCACTGCTTTTGTTGCATGAATCCAAGGTCGGCCTAACAAGAGATTGTAAAAAATAGCCACGTTGAGCACCTGGAAATCCATAGTAAATTCAACTGGTCCTATTGTCAGTTCCAACACAATATCCCCGACTGTGTCTTTTCCTCGTCCGTCAAATCCCCGTACGCAAATGCTATTCTTATGGATTCTCTCACTGTCCACTTTTAGCTTTTCCAGGGTGGATAGAAGGAAAATATTTGCACTGGACCCGTTGTCAATCCGCACCCGGGTGACCACTGAGTCTTCACATTTCACCGTGAGGTATAGTGCCCTATTATGCTCAGTGCCCTCCAAAGGCAGCTCATCATCAGAAAATGTAACCCTGTTGACCTCAAAAATCTGATTTGCTATTTTCTCCAGATGATTCATAGAGATCATATCAGGAACATGATTTTCATTCAGAATCTTCATCAACGCTCGGTGGTGCTCGTTCGAATGGATCAATAAAGATAGTAATTAGATTTATGCCGGAGTCTTTCTCAACTGTTCTATAATGGAATAATCTTGCGCCTTCATCTTCTTCAAGAATTCTTCTGCTTCTTCTTCAGTTACGGCCCTTTTTACTGGTGCTGGATTATCTTTGGCTTCTTTAGCTTTTCTCAATTCCTCAGGGGAAAAGCATCTCCCTGAACGAGTAAGCCCATGGGTTTCACAAACTTCTTCTTTAACTTCCTTCCCTTTGTACGTCACAGTCACTCGGTCGTAATTCCATGGGACGGCCTTTTCACTGACTATTGGTAACTGAGTTAGTGGCTTAATGATAACTGGCTCTGTGTGAACCCCTTTCACGATCTCAACGGGCTTAACAACTGCTCCCGACACCACCACTTTAGTTAGCTCTTGTTTTACTGCGTCACTACTCAAAGGCTCCTTCTTTATTACCACCAATGGTTTTTTAATTGTCATTTCTACCTTGGTCAATTCTCTCCCACTGATTAGTTTCTCATTTGACTTGTCCCCACTGGCCCTGATCATCATTACGGTTTGTGAGGGCTTCTTATACTCTCCCTTTTGCACTAACTCAATCATATGGGTCTCGTGATGGGTTGGCAATGGATTCTGAGTGATGTTAGGCATCTTTGGGGCCTGCACTTCAATTCGACGGGTGTCAATGAGCTCCTGGATAACTATTTTCAAATGCCAACACTTTTCTGTGTCATGTCTTGGAGCACCCGAGCAATACTCGCAACTCATCGAGTGGTCCAGGTTCCTTGGGGGAGGATTTGGCACTTTGGGTTTGATCGGACTTAACATGCCCAGTTGTCTCAATCTAAAGTATAAGCTGGTGTAAGATTCTCCCAACAGAGTGAAGGACTTCTTCTTCTATAACCTATCATTCTTGGAAGAGGGGTTAGGTCGAAAACCGGGTCAAGTGGGGTTTCTGTAGGCTCTCGGGTGTGGTTACGTGCTTTGAGTAGGGTAAGCATTTTGTAGGGTAGGTGTGTACCATGGCGCCTGAGGTTGGGGGTACGTTTGGGCATGGTGGACAGAGAAATAGGGGACGGGAGGTGGATAGTAGTCTTGTGGTGGGCCATACGTGGTGTGTGGGTAGGCTTGGGGATGAGGTAGAAGTTGGTGATAATATGGTGATGGACCCCTGGACCAAGCTCTCGATTCCACTACTGTAACATCTTCCTTCTTCTTCTTTCCTAATACCCCTCCAGTGCTGCTCTGGATAGCCTGGTTAGTTGCTTTAATCGCCGAGTAGCTCATAATTTTGTTGGACTTGAGACCTTCTTCCACTATGCTTCCCATTTTCACTACCTCATTAAAAGTTTTTCCAACTGCCGACACCAGATGACCGTAGTAGGTAGGCTCCAAAGCCTGCAGGAATTAATCAACCATCTCTCCTTCCTTCATTGGACGATCGACTCTTGAAGCCTCCTCTCTCCACCGAAAACCATACTCTCTGAAGCTTTCCCCCGGCTTCTTCTCAATTTTGGTCAGTGATAGACGGTCCGGGACAATCTCGAGATTATATTGAAAGTGGCCTGCAAATGCTTGGGCCAAATCATCCCAGGTGTACCACCGAGCATGATCTTGTCGCGTGTACCATTCCAAAGCAACACCACTGAGACTTTGACTAAAGTACGCCATTAATAACTCATCCCTTCCCCCAACGCCTCTCATCTTACTGCAAAATCCCCTCAGATGCAAAATCCCCTCAGATGGTCTACTGGGTCACCATGTCCGTCATATAGATAAAACTTGGGTAACTTGAATCCCGTAGGCAACTGGACGTCGGGAAACAAGCACAAGTCCTTGTAGGCCTCACTCACCTGTCCTCCTAGGCCCTGCATATTTCGGAATGACTGCTCTAAGCTCTTCACCTTTCGTATCATCTCCTCCTGCTCAGGGTTTTTGGGATGCTTCTCTTCTTCAGCTAAGAGATCAGGACAGGGAGTGTAAGAGTATGGTTCTGGTGGTTTGAAAGTAGGTTCTGGTGGGTAATAGTGATTTTCCTGGGTTTGAAATAGGGGTTCACTAGAAGATCTATGTAAGACGGCGGGTGGAGGAGCCACAAACACAGGAGTAGTTGGCGGTGGAGGGCATGTGTTTTGTTTAGGTGGTTGAGGTGGTGGTGTTTGGGAGGTGGTTGCGCAGTATTGTTGGTAGGTAGGGTAGGCCGAATAGGAATTCACTGTGGGAGGATCTTGTGGCTGAGCTAATGGTGGGATGTAGGCATGGTTAGTAGGATAGGCTGGTAGTGGGTGGCCCTTTTCCCAGGCCCGGTACATTTTAGCCATCTGTTGCTTCAGTTTATACATCTCCTCTTTCATTGCATTGACATCCACAACTTCTTCTTCCCTAGCCGGGTCGACAATGCTTGCTTCTAACTCTTGGTTGACCATTTTTGACTTATCTTTAGAGCGGGTGTTGTATGAGTGGGTTCCAGAATGCCAGTAAACTTAACCACTTTCCTGAACTCATCATCAACAACAACGTTTTTAGCGGTTAGGGCATTAACAAATTGATAACCACACATTTAGGGAATGAATGCACCTAGGCTATTAACGGTTTCTATTATGCATTTTCTCGACTGCTTGCGTCATCCCGACTTTCTTTTTTTCCTGATTGCAACTTTTCTTTTATTTATTTGCCCTTGTTTTCTCATTATTCCTGTTTTCTTGTACTGTCATTGATTCTTTCATTTGGTTTCTTATCTTCTCTCTTTGTTTTTCTTTTTGCTCTCTTGTTTTTTCCTTTTTCCTTGTTTTTCCGTTCTTCTTTTCTTTTTTCCTTTTTTATTCTCATTTTATTTTGTCTTTTCATATGGCTACGGTCGGATCCTATGGAGATTGCCTACGTATCACGACCCTTCCTGAATTAGACCAAGTGTAATACATGCAAAATAGAAGAAAAAATGTTTTTGGGGTTTTCAATTTGACTGATAGCAAGTACTTCGTTTACAAGGACTCAAGACTGACGCATTAAGACAACTAACAGACTCTAAATGACAAGAAGGGCTACAAACTCCACCAACAACTATTCTACTTCAAAATGAAAATGTAGACTGACTCGAAAAGAAAATACAGACTTTGACAACTGATAAACTCTAGTAAAAGGAAATCCATACTCAAATGACAATCATGATTACATTAAAGCTCCTGGTGCCTGCGGGACATCGTTCGGTCTCGCCGTGGGCCTTTATGCAAGTCCCCCTTAAAGTCTGTCCAGGTCACTCATTATCTGTTTCACAAATATCATTACCGAGGAAAATAAGGTAGTACGAGTCATGTTCTCGCACATTTGGCATTTCATGGTAATGTAGTGAGCAATAGCTAGGATTCTCTCTCTGATTATACCTTTTTCCTGAAGCAACCACCCTATCTGCTGGGCCTTGGCCTCCAAAGTCTGCTGATTTTGTTCCTGGAGCTGTTGTAGGTCCATTTCTAATTGTGCCAATGTTGTGTAGCAGTTCTCTCTTTCAACCTTGAATTCTTTTGCCTGTTTGATCATTTTATTCTCTATGGCGATGACCTTTACCCTTAATCCCGTGACCCCATTACCGTGTTCTTCTTTCAGCTGTTTAACCATGCAAGCTCGTTCTTCCGCATTTCTGACCAATTGTTTTCGAACCCCAGCTAATTCTCTTTTTGCTTTGTTGAGGTCAAAACTGTAGTCATTCACTTTTTGCTTTAGGTTTTCTATAAGCTTTGCATCTTTGGCACTCCTAACAGGAATTTCAGCCGCTATCTTCATCTTTTGGATTTGGGCTCGTAAGGCTTCATTCTCTTTGGCCAATTTCTTTTTCTCACCCTTGTCAGCCGCAATTTCCACGCTATTTTTAAACTTAAGGTCTTGGACCCCCTTTTCCAATTCTCCTATTTTGGCTTTGTATTCATTTTCTTTGGCTAACCAGGCCCACTGTTCTTGCGATGATTCGGCAAACTCCTGGATGTGAGGTGTTTTAGCTGGCCTCTCGTGCTCATATTCTCTCCTATACCAAGCAAGGTATCCTGGAGACACTTCGCCTTTGGCCCGATCCTGCATGCAAGTATCCGCTTTTAAGTATTGACATTCGTTCCAGATCTGGCGGACTCTTCCTTTAGGAAACTATCCGTCAGGGCTAATCTCAACTACCCGAGCACTAAGATTGCCGTCTTTTCGCACTATTTGGCACCTCTCAAGTTGCCTTAAAACCCGATACGGGGCATAAGGCTGAATGCTCTTAAGACCCATCAAGAGGAAATGCGGCCTTGCTTCTGGCATATATATGATTTCATCAATAGGCAACCATCCAAGCGTCCACTCTATTTGACTAGGAGTGAGGGACCGAAAATATATTGTCTAGCTCGTGAATCCTTCAGGCAAATTAACCCCCTTAATCCTCATATAAAACTCCTCTATACATGTTTTCTCGGTAGACCCATAACTTAGGAACTGAGGATGATGGCACAAGTGTTCGGCCATCCACATTTGCAATAGTAGATTGCACCCCTCGAAGAATCCTCCTCCGGCTTTGCAGGCTGTAAGGGCACGGAAGATTTCGGGTAATATCATAGGCGCAAGCTTGCTTTTGGCATGAGTCAATAAAGTGCTGACGACCCCAGCAATTTTTATGTCAATGTTACAATCCTTCCTTGGGATGACCAAAAGCCCCAAAAAGACCACCATAAAAGCAAAACTTCTATGTTCCTCCCATTTTTGCCGGTTTCCTTTGCTACATATCTTACTTTACGTGTTATTGAACCCTCCTATGTGGCCATATATGTGGTATATGAAGTGTGGGGTGCAAAGGCCATTTGCCAAATTCGTGTTATGAACCATCCTGATTATCTTTAGAGAGTCTAAGAATCTGTGTATAGCTACGGTTCTCGGGGCAACCAAGTACTTGTGCCTTAAAGGAACCTCGGCACTTCTGATGTACCCAGCTATTTCCTCTAGGGTCAGAGTGAGCTTAAAGTCCAAGAAATGGAACACATTATGTGCCGGGTCCTAACATGTGACAAAAGCTCTGATGATGTCTCCCCGAGGCGCAATCTCCAATAAACCAGTAAGCCCTTTCAAATATTTATTGACCTCGCTCTGTCCTTCTTTGCCCAGATCGTTCCACCATAGACAAAACTCCAAAGGGATTCTATTCATGATTGAGAAAGGTTCATTTTGAATCGTGCTCATCTTGCACATTTATTAAGGTGATTTAATCACTTATTTTGACCTAAAGGAAAAATTACACCATTCTTTTCATTCAAATTCTGAGTCAAAATAAAAAGCTTGTTTTGCAGATACGACCTTTCTGCACTTCGGGTGAAGATTTTAAGGTTGTGCCCGCTAACCGGTGAGAAATGACACAGGGTGGTTGTTCTTGCAAAGACAGCCTTCCGGCGCCCCTTTAGGGACATTCGGCTTGTTTTAGACAAGAATAGCCTCACTCGACTTATTCATGACAAAAATTAAAATTGTGGTTTTTTGGCTAGTTTCGCAAAAAAGGTGGTTGAACCCGATGAGGGTTGCCTACGTATCTCACATCTGGTGAGAATCAAACCGGTGTAGTTCGGGCAATAACACTAACCATTTTTCGAAAACAAAACTCTTTTTGTATTTTCTTTTTCAACAAACTATTTAAGAATAAAACTCTTAGGTTTTTCCTTTTCATCGGCAGATAAAACACACTATTTTAAAATTAAAACTCTTGTTTTTTCCTTTCCATCGGCAAATAAAACACAATATTTTAAAAATAAAACTCTTTGTTTTTTCCTTTCCACCGGCAAATAAAACACACTATTTAAAACTCTTTTATCGTTTTCTTCAAAAATCCGGCAGAGTTTCGGCACTACATTGCTATATTTTTTTTTTCACTTTTCCCAAATATTCAAGCCGATCAGCATGCGAGTCCGAGACAAACAAATGTACACGCAACACGTAAGATGCATCATGATGGTCTTTTTCATTTCAGGTTACCTGTCCTAGACGGACCCAACCCCTGTGTTAAGTTCCCTAAGGCAAGTGCACGTGATACAAATAAGCGTTCCTACTAGGGATCCGACATGAGGTCAAGTTATTCTAGGTTCAGAACCTGGGTATATGTCCTAGACTGTGTACCCGAACGGTCAACTCGAGTCGAGGAGGGGGCTACGTACCGGGGACCCGCGAGATCGTCCGGCTTAGTAACTTGTCCGACCTCTTTCTTATTTCCAGGTATGAAACTAATAGAATAGGGAGTCTCAACCAGTTAGCACATCCCGAGAGGTGAGAAGAGAAGGGTTTCGGCAGAATTTATATATACAGTTCAGATAATATCAAAGCAGTAAAGCATTTAGCATATTTAGCATAAAACATGTAGGAAAATCAGATAAAGCCAAGTATAATAATTATTTTAAGCTTGAATTCTTAAACCCCGAAACGAAGTTCTGGGTTTGTATACCAAGCAGAGTCGCCAGAGCTGTCACACCTTCTTTTTCACTACACCCGCAAGGGTGTAAAGGACTTTTTTCACTTAAAGGACAATCGAAATGGGATTTATTATTAAGATTCAGAGTCGCCACTTGGGAGATTAATGGTGTCCCAAGTCACCGGTTGAATCCCGAACCGAGGAAATTATGACTCTGTTAACAGTCCGGGAATCAGAAATCCGAGTAAGGAATTCTGTTAACCTGGGAGAAGGTGTTAGGCATTCCTGGGTTCCGTGGTTCTAGCACGGTTGCTCAACTGTCATATTTGGCTTATTTATTTGATTTTAGTACATGTTTTGACTTATGTATTTTTAAGTTTGAACTGCTTTTATTATTATTATTTTCAGAGAATTACAACGTCGTGAAAACACGTCTCGAACCACGTTACATAAATGCACCCGCGGTTTTTGACACATTTCGACTTTGTTGAGATTTGAATGTGGGTCACATAAATGTGCACCCGTATTAGGAAGGTAAAATTATTTAAATTGTGCGCCGAAAGAGACTATCGCGTTATTATCTTTGGGGAAGGTCGTGAAATTTGCTAAACTGCCCATCCCGAAGTCTAAGTATTTTTGTATAAACATTTATCGAGATATATGTATTTGTTTGGCGAGGCTCATCTCATTTTATTATTAAAAGGCACGCCTAAAGCAAGATATAATTTTTTTTGTATTTGTGTCACACCTCCTTTTTACGCACCTACCCCGGAGGGTAAAATGTATAGGGGAGTTTTTCCAATAAAAGTGACAATATTCTAAATGGGATTATTTATGTTTTTCAGAGTCACCACTTGGAATAAATTACAGTGTCCCAAGTCACCGATTTATTTAAATCCCAAATCGAGGAAAAATTTTCGACTTTCCAAATGAAGTCTACGAACCAGAAATTCTAAGTAAGAATTCTGTTGACCCGAGGGAAGGTGTTAGGCACCTCCGGATCCCGTGGTTCTAGCACGATCGCTTAAACTGTTATAGATGGCTAGGATATCTGATTTTTATACATGTTATAAATTATGTGTTTTTATTGATTTTAAATCGCCTTTATTATTAAAACTATACATTTAAACCATTAGAAAAAACGGGCCTAATCGCAACATGGACCGGGGCTCCTAACGAATATGCAGGTCAAACATGTGCCCGGGTCGTTCATTTTAGCCTATGCCGAGTAGGATAGCTCTCGAACTTTAGCAACATTTCAATTAATGTAAAGCAAAATGTCCATTGAAGTTATTTCCAATTAACTCTATGTGAAGCGATGATGCGTCCGTGAATTGTTAAACTAGGACAAATGATTAGTGAAAGGCTACAAACTAATCGGAGGATTGATTGTTGTGTCACGAAAAAAAACTAGTTCAAGATGATTCATTGTTAGATGTGAAACTATCTATCTTGAACTTCACTGCTTTTATCCAACGTTAATTAACAAAAAGCTTTGAACTATAAAACCAAATCAAACTAACACTGATGTCTACAGAGTTCTCATGCTAACGAGGAAACATCAACTTAGTCTTACAATCCGTGATTTAAAACCAAACTTTAACAGTCCAAATTGTACAGATATACACCTTACAGCTAAACAAATGGACATGACACAATTATCTAAGTATAGCCAAAAAGAAAAGCAGAAATGATACAGGCATATAAATCCAATGAGCATTTTTTATTGTTCAAGCTCCAGTTCAAGTTTACACCCAATACTAGTTCAGAACTGTGTACCTGGAATGGAATAAAAGTGAAGTAGAAGAGTCAACAACAAGCTATAACACAGCAGACCAAATAGCAGAACCAACAGTAGCAAAAGAACACATCTTAGAATCCAGCAAACTTAAAACCAGTTCAAGAACCCACGCGGCCAAACAAACAGTACTCCAACAGATCAACAACCAAATCAAATGTTTTGAATACCCCACTATAGAACAGAAAACAAAAGCTTCGGACTGTTTCTGCTCTCAAAACAGAAGTAATGGTATCACTCGATAAGATATCTAGTTCAAACTATATTCCAGTCTCTTAAAGGACTTATAGAAGCTGAAATTTAGTTATAGATTGGAAGACAAACTCAAGAGGGAATAATGGAACAGTTCTTTTCTCTCCCAAGACTTTTCTGATTTCAAACTAAACAAAGACTTTCTTTTAACAGTTCTGAAATTTCTCTTATATAACCCAAATTAAACTCTCCTTACAGCCTATCCAACTTATTTAAAACTAATCAGATCCATGTTATTCCCTCTGTTTCCTTTCCACTTTAGTTTGTCTAGGCATGGAACTTCTAATTAGTTCTGGAGTTCAAAATGTAGTGAATATCCTACTGTACAGCAGGTTCCACTACCATTCTCATGTGCATTTTCAGCTTTTATCATTAAATTACTCTGGTTTCTGACTTTCCACTTCTAAAGACATTAGCCAGGATGTATTTTGCACTATAGATCCCCTTTTAATTAATTTATTCATTAGTTTAAGGGTGCATTGAGTGTTCAATTGGCAGGCCACTTAACTAAACTCTAAACTTTTATCAGGATTACAGCTATAACCAACTCACTTTCCTAAATTCAGCTATAAACGATTCAGACTTTAATTCAAGCAATGATTCAGACCAATTTAGACAGTATTAATAACATTATTGTCACATTGTTCTAACAAACAAACCTATGTAACTAATCGACGACATTCATTTAATCGATTACAACATATATAATCGATAACAAATAATCGACATACAAACCAGTGATTCACAGTTTTCGGTCAAGACAGGGGAAATACGAAACTAATTATTCGACGATATTAATCGAAACGAATATGTATTCTATAACAAACACAATTAACAACAAACAGAAACAACAATCGACCAAATAAAAGGTCTTAAGGAGGAGAACAGAAGAGTCGACAAAATCGAAAAAGAAAAAAAAATAACAAAACTGAACCTAATAACAAGTATTAAAATAAATAAACATAGAATAAAGGAAGAAGAAATACCTCGAGAGAAAGTCAGAAATAAAAACGGACTTGGACCAATTTCGAACTTGAAACTTTTGAGGCCAAAAGGACCTTAATCGAGTGTTCTCAACTGAGAACACTCTGACTAAGGTCCATTAGACAACCCAAACTCTTCAATTTGGACAAAAAGTCAGGCTCGAATTTTTCTAGGGTTCTTGGGCTCGGATTGGAATTCGAGTGGTTTGGGTTTGATTCGAACCAAACAGGCTATGGTTTGATGACGAGGGAGGCTAGGGGAAGGTCTGGTATGATTTTGAGGTCGGTTGGGATAGGTTCATGTTTGGCTCGAATATTCAAATGAAGATTCGAGAAGTTCCAGAAAGATTCGAGCCAAACGGTTTAAGGATTTGGGTTTGCGATGGTTAGAAGGTCTTAGGGTGTTAATTTGGCGGCCATCGGAGAAGGTGAGGTTTTCTGGCCAACCTTCGATTTAAGATTCGAAGAGTTGGGGCCTGATTCGAG
>MU784432.1:7019-19477 GCA_026770625.1 Nicotiana glauca
AATTTCTCTCATTCTCCAATTTGCAATACTTCAATTCATCATTTCATCTTCTAATTTTATTTGGCTCACTTTTCTTGAATTTAATTTTTCGTGTTTTGTCATTCGGAATTTGAAGTTTGAAGTTTCAACTTTGAACAATTGAAGTTTAAAATTGAAATACTTGCTTGACGTGTTGACGTTTGTTCGTGGTAACATCGGAATTGCCTAATCAAGTGCTACTTTTATTGTCGAATTCGGTGCACTTCTCTCCAACTCTTTCTTTTATTTACTATTTTAATTGCATATTTAATTTTAGTTTATACTTTAATTTTTATAATATGTTGAATGCTGCTAAAAGAGCGTATAAAAAAGTTACTGGTAGAGGAAATAAAAAAAGAGATTGTCCTTCAGCATCTGGCAGTAATTGTAATACCCAATTTACACATGTTTCCGAAACATCGCCTAACGATAATATAGATTATGAACAATTACAAGAAGATTTTGGAATAGAAGATAATGAAATAGGAATGGAAGATGAGATACCAGCTACACCTACTAGTGTTGGAGCCGGTAGTGTTAGAGTTGGTACAAGGGGTGGTGGTCATGGCACTAGTAGTAGACCACATGTGGCTCCGACTACTAATCGTAGAAAAAGAAGTAAGGTTTGAAATATTTTTAAAATAATAGAAGGTACTGATAGAGTTAGATACAAAAAGGAATGAGAATGGAAAGCAATTTCCTGTTCTTTTCGCTATGGCTCAGGACGTGCTGAATGTGCCAATTTCTACTGTTGCATTGGAGAGTGCATTTAGCCAAGCAAGACAACAACTTGGAGACACCCGCCACCCATTGGGAAGCAATGCTTTGGAAGTTTTAGTATGTTTCAGAGATTGGATTAGATCGGAACGAAGAAATCAATGAAAGGAAGATGTTGATAGCTCAGAAGACGAGGAACTTGGAGATATATTAACACATGAAAATCGATCCGAATTTAACACTCCAGAAAAAGGTCAATGGGTTCATATTGATTATGATGATTTTACTAAGGCGATGCAAAACATTTGAATTTATTACTTTACTTGTTGAAAAAAAATGTAAACCTTTCATTTTGTAAGTTTGAAATTTTAATTAAGAAATAAAAGTAGCACTTGCAATAAGTGAAATTTTTTTCCATCTTCCTTGTATTCTTTATGTTAGTACTTTGTATTAATATAACTTACAATATTTATACTAAACCCGACCCCCTCAACCCGCAACCCGTACGGTTCAATTTATACCTGTATGAATCCGAACTCGTTAAACCCGTTAATGTACAATCCGGAAGCGGCCTGGCCCGGTCCGAAACCCGTAAGGGTCAAAAAATTTGAAGCGGCCCGGCCCGGTAGGCCCGTTTAACACCTTTGCTTCAACCATTATATGTACGGAAAAGGGCCAAAACTACCCTTATCGTTTGCTAAATAGTTTATAAATACCTTTCCGTCCATCTATTCGTCCAAAAAAATACATGACGTTAATTCTATTAATAAAAATACCCCCGTGACTAACAGTAGAATTTTGCGAGTCTTTCATTTAATGATGTGGTAATTTTTAACTGGGCCACGTGGCAATATTCGACTGGAACAAAAAATGAATATTATTACAACCCATTTACCTTATCCGACCTATTTTTTAATAAAATGGGTGGTTCTATCACACCCATTCCACTCATCTAACCTCCCATTTCTTCTTCTCCGATCATAAACCCCATCTTTGGAAAATGAATATGCCAAGAATCAAAGAAGATATCGGAAGTGTTAGACCCTTCATCTTCAGCCATATGGATGAATTGAAGTTAGTAGCGATAAATCAATAGCAAACGACTCCAAAAAGTGAAGAACACAACTGAAATTTTCAGTCACAAATCATTGGCAGTAGTTCTTCGTCTTGTTGAGAGAATGGACTCCAAAAAAATTGCAACCTAAAATCAACTCGAATCAACTCTATAGGTGTTCCTCTTCGATTTACCAGCTGCTTGGATCGTTCGAACCAGTCCACAAAGTTCTTCAAATTTGCAGCTGGTGTTCTTTGGGTTCATCAACTGATTCAGGCTTCAATGGTAATGAATTCTCGTTCAATAAATTAGGCTACAGAAACAATTCGAATTTATCTTCAGCAGCTGAAGCTCAGAAATGTTCAGCAAGTGTTCGTCGTATTTCAACTTCAAGCTGCTAACCCAAAGTCAACTTAAACTCAAAATGTAACCACGAGCTCGTCTCAACAATCCGAACAAATCCCAGAAACCAATTTGAACAATAGCCTACAGAATCGAAGGAACCCAATTCGTTTTCTTGTCAAGAAACCTTTGAATTATTTTAACTCAAAACCATAGAAAATCACTCAAATCGATCTTAATCCTTCATTTTCGGCTTCAAAATGATGTTTCCAACTAGAATCATGAACATCCAATCGAATTCAAGCCCTAATTTTCAGATTTCAAACGAAATTTAGCTTCTTCGTTGAACTCGGTAGAGACGGGTTTCAATTGTGGCCTCAAATTCAATCTTGCTTCTTCGAAATATTGAATGGGTCAATACTGCACGGAAAAATGGGTAAATAGGTCGGACTAGGTAAATGGGTAAAAATAAGATCCATATTTGATTCTGGGGTAAAGATTTCCATGTGGCCCAGTTAAAACTCGCCACGTCATTAAATGAAAGATTCACAAATTCTGCCGTTAGTCGCGGGGGTATTTTTGTTAATAGAATTAACGTCATGCATTTTTTAGATGGATAGATGGACGGAGGGTATTTATAAACCATTTAGCAAACGATATGGGTAGTTTAGGCCCTTTTCCGTTATATGTATATTTTGTGTTTTATGGAATAATAGTAGATAACTAACTATATACATGGAATAAGTATATACACAATATATATATATATATATATATATATATATATATATATATATATATATATATATATATATGTGTGTATATATATATATATGCGGTATAATATATGTATAAACAATATATATGACATATTTTATTTATACTACTCATATAAATATTCAAAGTACTATAAATATTCAAAAAATATTTGCATGCTAAATTAAAAGAAAGAAATTTAGAATAGAAAAAAAGAGATTTGAATGCTAAATCAAGCAACTAAAATAGAATAGAAAATAGTAAGAGAGAGAATGTAAAAAGAAAAATAAGGATAAAATTGATCCCATAATTTGTGTTACTCATTAATTGTACACATAATCTTTATTATGTGCTAATATTGTAAAAGAATATGCTATTATATGGAATAAACAAGAATTAATATCATTTTCTTAAATGCTTTTTGAAAGATGCTCGATAATGTATTTTTCTCCTAAAGAACATACTAAGCGAAACAAGGTATACGCACAATATACGTACGTTAAGACTAGCTAGAGTTTAAATAGAGGAGTGAAGGGATTTGGTTTAGTTTCGGTAGCCTTTGACAAATTGGGCCAAATTCGCCATAAAACAGCAGTCCAAAGTTCAAACAATGCTTATGCCACATTAATTCCGGAAAATATTCTCCTAAGACTGCAAATTATATTTATGATTTTTTTATTTTTTGGAATTACTGAGCAATCGCTAATATGGCAACCTTTTATATTTTTACACTATCAGGTTATCCAAGGGATATTTATAGGTGATTTTAAATTGTAATAATCTAAGACATGTTATACTTGCTCTAACTAATAAAGATGATCCGATGGTGTAAACATTCTTTATACTGATGGAGTATATAACTTAAACTCTAAAATGAATATTTCGAAGTTTTTGGCAACGAACAAAGTTGATAATCTAGAAGTAGGGATCAGACTACAAAATATACACTAATAGATAATCTAAATTTTCAACAATTCACACATGGTGAAGGTATAATTCTTGAATTAGCATTCTCCCTATTTCCTACAATACAAATTCAGCAAAAGAAAATGGATTAATTAAATACACAGATGTAAGTATTGTTACCAGAAATTCTAATCTACATGTTCTCTCCAACAAAGTAGCATGTAAAGACATTGACGAATGATATAAAGCTTAGCTCTTTTATCTTTCAAAGTCTTACTTCTTGGTACAGAAATTCTTGTCTTGCCATTCTTGGATGAAGATTGCCTTTGATTTTGAGAATTAGTTTCTTTTAGAACTTCCATTGGAGTTACTACTAAAACATGCCTCAGTTTCAGTTTCTTATTATAAGACTGTTATATAGTAGTATTTTTTTTTTTATGTGGAAGTCTATAGACTGCAGCCGACTAGACTTTATGGCAGTAAACCAGGGGCCTTGTTTCCTGCTTCTTTTTGGTGAATATTTTTTAAATTATTTACTGCAGGAACGAAGCCTTGGAACAACGGTCAAGTTGTATCTGTGTTACTTACAGGTTACGGGTTCGAGCCGTAGAATCGACTATTAATGCGTGTATCAGAGTAGACTGCCTACATCATACCCCTTGGGATCAGTGGCAAAGCTAGAAATTTCTCCAAAAGGTGTTCAAATTTAAAAAAAGTGAAAAAAAATTCCGACAAAAGGGTGTTCAATAAGTTTTATATTCCCCTAAAACATAATATTTTTTCTATGTACACAGTGCAATTTTTCGACGAAGGGACCACCCTTGTGACCATGTGGCTTCGCCACTGCTTGGGATGCGGCCCTTCTCCAGATCCTACATAAATGCGGGCCGCTTTGTGCCACGGACTCCCCTCAGGGCAGATGTAGTGTATAACTGGCGAGTTCAATTGAACCCATAACTTTCATTGCTGAGTAAAAATTTATATTTAAAAATTCATTAAAATTGCAAAAATAGTAATAGATATGAACTCATACCTTAAGAATATAATGAGTTCACTCCTAAATATTTTAAAAGTTGATTTTATCGAATTTAAATCATGGATACGCCTTTAGTGCCGTTAATGCAGGCATGACTAATAAGCCTGGTTTTCTGGTTAACTGCTATCTGTAACTGTTGCTGCAGTCTCGAGGACTAGAGTAAAAGGACAATTAGGGGGCTGTTTACATAGCCGTTCTTGTTTTTTAACTAGATTTTTTACTCTGCAGTGTTCACACTTGACCTTGAATTACATAAGTCCATTTATCTGCAGTCAAAGTTTCAAGATCAGGCATATCAGGACTATTGTTTTTTTACTACTTTTGTTTTCTAAAGGTCCCTACGTCCATATTCTTGCTGATCTTTTAATTTAGATTCCTCTTTAATATAGTTTGATATTTTGCTTCATTAAAGATAGTAATTTTTTCCTATCTTGGTCATAACAAACCTGTCAAAATATGTTGTATGGAGATGTTTTTTCTTGTTTTTTTTGTCGGAGCGAGTAGAGCGCAATGGATAATAGGGTTCGAATAAGCTGACCCTCTCTGCAACAACAATAAACCCAATGTAGTATCACAAGTAGGGTCCGGAAAGGGTAGTATGTATATAGATCTTATCCCTACATTTGAGGGTATAAAGCGGCTATTTCCGATAGTCCACCGGCTCAATGTATAAGCCGACCCTCTCTAATTTAGAAAAATTATTTAGACAAATGTATATTTGTTAGGGTCTTCCTTTTGGCAAAATCTTTTGAGAGGTGTTAGTGGTTTCAACTACATTTATTTAAAATCATTAGAAAGAAAGGAAAACATCATTTCATGCAATGAAACTGTAAAGAGAGTGTCAAGCACAGTTTTCATGTCACCAGAATCTCATTTTTTGATAGTAGGATAGAATAAAAAAAAGACAGTCCATGTACAAAGCATTCCGCGTTCACGCAGGATCCAGGAAATGATCGTAATCGAGGGATGTGATATAGGCAGTCTACCCTAATACAAGTATCAGTGATGATTCCACGGCTCGAACACGTGACCTTAAGATGAAATATTGGTCCAAAAATTGAATGATGGTGTTATGTTCTTTGTTCCTTTTGTCAAGATTCCTAATATGTTTCCAATTTTGAAGCTTTGGTCATATTCTTTTAGCTACATATGGAACTGAAGGAACAACTGAGGAGCTTGTTTTGCTTACACTCTTCTTCCTTTAGTATTTCTTTTTTCAGTTCTTTTAAGTAAAGTGTTGCCATGTCGTTAGGAGGTCAGGGGTTCAAGCAATGGAAATCGTATCTTGCAGAAATACAAGGTAAGGCTACGTACAATAGGTTCTTGTGGTCCGACCCTTCACCGGAGGAGCTTATTGTAACGGTGATGCCTTTTATTTGATAATCTTCTTTCTTTATTACTATCAGCATTTGACAGTTGGTGCCACTCTTTCTGCCATGACAGTAGTATTCTGAAGTTTGACAGCCTCTTTCTTCCTTTATGTGGTGGGAAATGCAAAGTAGGAAACTGCAGATTTCTCTATAGTAATTAGCACTACATCTTTTTCTTCTTTGTTTGTTCTTTTATATTTGTCCACAATGACTAACTATTCCAAATTATCAAGAACCTGTGGATAGGTACATTTTTAAGTGTTTCTTTGTCCTCATTGGTCTAAGAAGATATTATGTTTTTATTTTCTCGGAACAAAATAAAGAAACCCTTTGCTTGGGTTTTTCTGTTTGTCCAAGGATTCAGTTGTTGTTCAAAGAGTTTTACCTATTGTATTGTTTTATATTGCTACTTTAAATATAATGTTTGTTTTGATTGTTACTTAAATTTTATTGTATCGTATCGTTAAATTTGTCGCTACATAACGATGAAATGTGTTACTTTATGTAACGATGATGGTGTGGTTGCGTCGTTACCTTGTCTTTTTCTCCCAATATCACCCTTCATTATTATTAAGTAATTTTAGTTTATCACTTACCCTACTTTTTTATATACCGTATCATAATTTTTCTTTATAATATTGCAAACTTATTCATCATATTGCTGGTGCGTGATACAATGAAACGACGGTAAAACGACATAATCCATACAAACATTGTATGAATCAAACAATACCGTACAATATGATATGATACACTATGAAACGATATGTAACAACCATCCAAACAAGCTGTAAGTTATATATCCCGTCAAGTGTAAAGAACTTATACACCATCAGATCGTCTTATATAATAAAGAATAATAATTGTCGCGATAATACGAGAACAACAAGTTGCATCCCTTGTTGAACATGCAAAAGGTCACACCGAGACTTTACATAGTTTAAACGTGAAATGGGAGGCAAATTCTTTGGGGGGAAAATATAAGTTTTATCCCATAACCTTTGACTATGATTAAAATTACCCTCAAGTTTGAAGTTTTATTGGGGAAAAACAATCCACTTTGGTAGAGTAAAAGTATTTCTAAAGATGATACAAGCAAGCGCAGCTGGTGTAGTGGTATCGTAGTACCCTCCCACGGTACTGACCAGGGCTCGATTCCCTGGATGCGCACTTCTTCCTTTTTTCCGCCACATTTTGCTGTTTCGTCAATTCATATTCATAATTTCACATAAATACAACATAATAGCCTAGATACCACTTTGCAAATCTATAGCCCAAAACAATAGACTAATTTCCGAAATACAACTTATTTCACACAATCAACTACGGTTATTGCTTCCTCTTTATACAACTAGTTGTTTTCATCAATGTTTTTAAAGGCGGGAGCGTCAGGCGAGGCGTTTTACCTCGGATGAAGCGAGGCTGTAAGCTTTGAGACATGGAGCGTAAGTCCCATGGATCTTTAAATTTTATTAATTTCAAGAATTTTAATATAGTATAAAGTAAAAAATAATTATAAAAATTACATTAAAATTACAAAATTATAACAAATAATATATTCAAAATATTTATAAATTATAATTCAACTATAGATAGTACAAAAAGTATGACATATATCATAATATGCAAATTAGCTGCAACGTTGTTACAACTCAAACATAAAAATTAATGTATTCGATGCTAAATCATATATATATCTCTTAAGGGTAATGAATCTTGAAAGAATTTCGATATTATAATTAGATAATTTTCTTAAAATACTCCTTTTATTTAATATGCTTTCTATTTGAAAGAGAATTTATATAAAAACATAATTCACAATTTAAATATGGTTCTCTAGAATTATTTATTTTTAAGTTTCAACAAGTTAATAAAGTGACACATAAATCACCATACAATACTATGATAACTAATTATTTGTATATAGTTACTGGCTAATATTGATCTATTAAGGTAAAAAGTACTGTATCTCGTATTATAAAAATAATTATGGACTATTATATATTAAAGACATAACAAAAGTTAATAAATAAATACATTTGAAATCAAAGACTTACTTAAAATTAACTACCATAATAGTCTTAGTGGATAACGTGCAATAATATTTATTTTAATTATGACATAAAATACTCTTAACTCAATAATTTATGATTAACAAAAAAGTAATTTTGAATAGTCAGCAATTTATTAAGAAAATTTGAGGATTTACAAGGTTAGTTACATACAATTGCATAAAATTTTATTAGGCGAGCCCAGTACGCTGGGCGTTGGGCGTGCTTGGGGCGTAAGCCACTGACGGCCGAGGTGTAAGTCTCACGGAACTAAGCCTCAAATATAAGCCCAGGGGCGTTTAACGAGTGCTCAGCCCCGGGGCGAGCTCCGAGCGAGTCCCAATTTGTCACGATCCGAATTTCTCACCCTCGGGAGTCGTGATGGCGCCTACTAATAGGAGCTAGGCAAGCCAATTAACAACTACCTCTTTTAACGAACTTTGACAATATTAGAAACAATAAAGCATTTAATAAATAAGCGGAAGTCTCAAATATGATTAACTGAAAGAAATGCGGAAGTTTAACAAAATCCTCTACCCAAGACTGGTGTCACAATACTCACGAACGTCTAGAGAATACTAAATACAAGGTTTGAATGAAACATAAGACTGTCTGCTTCGGTATAAATGATAACAAACTGAATAAAATAGAAAGGGACTCCGGGCCTGCGGACGTCAGCAAGGCTACCTCGAATGCCCCTGGACTGAAAGCTCGCTCCCAGAATGCTAGTGCTACTCAAATGTTTCTCCAACACCTGGATCTGTGCAAAAAGATGCACGGAGTATAGCATCAGCACAACCGACCCCATGTGCTGGTAAGTATCTAGCCTAACCCCGGCGAAGTAGTGACGAGGCTAGACCGGACTACCAAATAAACCTGTGCAGATATATATACAAGTACAATAAAATAATAGCGGAAAGTAAATAATTAAAGATGGGGGGGGGAACATGCTTATGGGGTAGCAGATAAAATAGAATATGAGGAATAACAAAGAATCTACATCCGATTTCTTCTAACACATAATAGGGGAAAACAAACCACTTTCACTTGTTTCAATTTCCTCTCGTTGCAGGCGTGCAATACGATCCCATTTCCTCATATCACGTGGTAGGCGTACCACTCGATCCCATTTCATAATATCACGTGGTAGGCGTACCACTCGATCCCATTTCATAATAACTCGTGGTCGGCGTGCCACACGATCCCGTTTCATAATAACTCATGGTCGGCGTGCCACACGATCCCATTTCATAATAACTCATGGTCGGCGTGCCACACGATCCCATTTCTTTCAACACAATACACAATATAATCCCGGCAAGGGAGAAATATAATATAATAACTATCCCGGCAAGGGAACAAGATAATATAATAAACTATCCCGGCAAGGGAATAAGATAATATAATAAACTATCCCGACAAGGGAGATCCAGTTATAACCAAACTTATTCAATTTCTACTTAACACAATTAAATCAATACTCAGTCTCAACAATTACTGGCTCAGTGTTAAAGATTTCCAACCAAGTCCTCATAAACAACAATTAAGAATTCGATAAATTAGCAATTTAGGACTCACGGTCTTGCTCGACACCAGTGTATAGATACTCATCGCCATGCCTATACACCGTACTCGACAAATAGCAATTAGCAATTAAGACTCTACTCTTATTCCCTCAAGCCAAAGTTAGAGCAAACACTTACCTCGAATGATCCAAACTCAACTCAAGCTTCTAGTATAGCTTTACCCCTCGAATTAACCACCAAACCGCTCGAATCTAGTCACAAATTACTTGAATGCATCAACAAATGCTAATTGAATCAATTTGAATACTTGAAAATCAATTTTCCAAAGTTTTACTCAAAAATTTCCAAAACGCCTCCGGGCCCACGTAGTCAAAACCCGAGGTTCAAACCAAAATAAATTCACCCATTTACCCACGAGCCCGAATATATAATTTGCTTTCAAATTTGACCCCAAAATGAGGTCTAATTCATGAAATATTTAAAAACCCTAACTCTACCCAATTCTTTAATTTTTACCTATTTTCACATGATTTACGCCTAGGGATTCAAATGACATTGATAGAAAATGAAGAAAACGAGTTAAGAGACATTTACCCAAGAAACTTTGGTGAAGAAATGCCCTAAGAATCGCCCAAGAGCTTTGAAGAAGAGGAAACTTTGGAAATTTTCTAAAAATCCCGTAAGGCTTCTGTCTTTGAGCTTAAATTACTGGGCGGATTTTTTACTCTATGCGATCGCGGAAGGATCAATGCGATCGCATAGCACAAATTGTGACCTCACAAAATTAACTCTATGCGATCGCATAGAACAAATTTATGACTACCAAAATTAACTCTATGCTATCGCGGAAGAGTCAATGCGATAGCATAGAACAAATTTATGACTATCAAAATTAACTTTATGCTATCGCGGAAGAATCAATGTGATAGCATAGAACAAATTTATGACTACCAAAATTAACTCTATGCAATAGCGGAAGGGTCAATGCGATCGCATAGAACAAATTAATGACTACCAAAATTAACTTTATGCTATCACGGAAGAATTAATGCGATAGCATAGAACAAATTCATGACTACCAAGATTAACTCTATGCGATCGCGGAAGGGTCGATGCGATCGCATAGAACAAATTAATGACTACCAAAATTAACTCTATGCGATCGCGGACATCCCTATGCGATCGCATAGAACAAAACCTGGACACTGGCAACCAGCAAAAACACCAGGTTTTTTTAAGTCCATAACACTCCGACGCCTATCCGAAACTCACCCGAGCCCTCGGGGCTCCTAACCAAACACACACACTAACTCAACAACATCCTACGAACTTAACCATGTGATTAAATTGCCAAAATAACATCATAAACGAGGAATCAAACCTCAAAATTATCACTTTTTCATCAAACTTCATAAACTTTCATTTTTTAGATATTTAAGTTCGAAACACGTCAAACGACGTCCGATTTCGACCAAATTTCACAGGAAGCGCTTAAACCACATATAAGACCTGTACCGGGCGCCGGAACCAAAATACGGGCCCGATACCAACACTTTCTAATCCGTTTTCATTTCAAATTTCCATAAACTTTTCAGAAAAATAATTTCTTTTAAAAATTCATTTCTCGGGCTCGGGACCTCGGATTTTGATTCCGGGCATATGAACGAGTCCCATATTCTTCTACGGACCCTCTGGGACCGTCAAATCACATGTCCGGGTCCGTTTACCCAAAATATTAATCAAAGTCAATTTTAATTATATTAAATATCAAAATTCATCAGTTTTTACTAGAATTCAAATTTAAGCTTTCCGGTTACGCGCCCGGACTGCGCACGCAAATTGAGGCGACTAAAAGTGAGGTTTTCAAGGCCTCGAAAGCGCAGAAAAGGGAGAAAACAGGTGATGACCCTTTGGGTCGTCACACAATTCTGCCTTTTAAAACAGAGATTTTCATACACTATCATGTGCAATTGCTGAAGCAATCCAACCTGATAAAAAAAAACTTAGTAAATGAATTGTAGAATCCCTCCAATGCATACAAAACTTTTTTATACAACACATACATGAAAAAGAAGAAGAGAAGGAAGTGCCAAACTTCCGTAGAGGCCTCTTACACACTAACAATGTATATACATCCTTATAAACTACAACAACAATAACAACAACAACAACAACAACAACAACAACAACAACAACAACAACAAACACAGTTTGGTCCCAACAAGTGGGGTCTAGGGAGGGTGGTCTGTACGCAGACCTTACCCCTACCTAATGCATACATCCTTATAAACTGGAAAAAAATATAACTATACAACATTATACACAATATACACATTTATCCACAATTATGCAATATTGTATAACTTGTATAAACATGTGTAATAGCGTATAAGAGATGTTTGTATATTCATATACATTATTATACATTGTTTATACAAACTACTACATAGTTATAATTTTTATACAAGCCTCGAGTTGTAGTAGAAGGTATTGGATGATTCAACTCGTCTATAGGTTAGCAATTTTGAGCCAATGATTCGGAATTCAACGCGCAAATACGATACACCCAATTTCAGATTCGAGACTTCAAGGAGGAAACCACATATATGTCACGACCCCAAACCCGGTCGTGATGGCGCCCAACACTAATGCTAGGCAAGCCTGACCATTCACTCTCTCTCA
>MU784433.1:15189-36115 GCA_026770625.1 Nicotiana glauca
TCAACTTAAGGTGGTAAGATTAAACCATTTTTCGAAATCTTAGATCACTTCTAGGTATTCAAGAAAGATGATAAGTTTAGACTTATTGTTGTTCTTGTAATATATTCTAAAGTCTCTACCAAAGACGATTAGTTCTTCGTTAGCTAATTGTTGTTGTTAGGATTCAACTTCAAGAATAGACTTCTTGAATTCAAGAAACTCTTTCTTGAATTCAATCTATCTTTTAATTTCCGCCTTTTTCGTTTCTTTATTTTCTTTTAGCTGCCGCACGTTTCTTGATTTTCTTTAGTAATTCTTGAATCCCCTATCGTGTTGTTATCAGTTTGTGCTATATTCTGATCATCTACAAAAGTATCTTAGTAACCAACAAAAGCTCAACACAAGGCATGGAAATGGGGAGAGTTTCCTCAAAATTTTCAGTTCGTAATCAAGAACATGAAGATGATGAATCATCGTAACTCCCACACGAGGTGTACATCACATGGGAGAAGTTGCAAAAATTGACTGAGGTACACCCAAAACCTTACAAAGTTGGGTGGTTGCAAAATGGTGTATATAAGTCACTAAAAGATGCTTTGTCTCTTTTTCTATTCGTAAATCTATAAAGACCAAATTTGGTGTGATGTGGTAAAGATGGATAGTTGTCATTTAGTACTTGGAAGACCAGGGCAATCTGATAAGCGTGTTTTTCATGATGGATACCGTAACACCTATTCATTCATAATTGATGGATGTAAGTCGTTTTGACGCCTTTGCACCCTAAAGAACTTTCAAAGAAGAAAAAGACCGTGTCTGATATGCTAATGACCAGATCACAAATTGTTGGGCACAATAAAGGAGAGCCATTGTACATCAGAAGCCATGGAAGACTCACAAGATAAGGAGCATGAGTTAGATAAACGAGCCAAGAAGTTACGTTGCTAAGTTTGATGATGTGATTCTTAACCATTAGAGAATCCACCCATGCGCGATATTCAACTTCAAATCGGCCTTATACCTAGCATTGTGGCCAAACAATGTCGCTTATAGGATAAACGGAAAAGGGTCAGATTTGCCCTTGAACTATTCGTTTTGGTACAATAATGCCCTACATCCACCTATTGGGATAAATATGCCCTTCCGTTAATGTTTTTGGCTTACAAATATCCTTCCATTAATGTTTTTGGCTCACAAATGCCCTTTGAGTTAACGGAAGGACACGTGTCATCGTCCTATTGGCCCATTCTAATTTTTTTTAATGAATTAAAAAGACCCATTATTCATACCCGAAAATTAATTTTCTAAATCAATTTTTGTAAAACTTTTTTTTACTAAAAATTGAAGGAAAAAAAAAGAATTTTTTTTTCAGTTTTTACAAAAAAACAGATTTTTTTTCTTTCTAAAACAATGTTTTTGTAAAAACAAAAATAAAATCTAAAATGCAATTTTCTAAAGCAATATTTTTGTAAAAACTGAAAAAAAACCTAAATGTTTTTCGCTAAAAACTGAAAAAATAAAAAAAAATCCAGTTTTTAGAAAAATATTTCTTTAAAAAACTGAAAAATAATTTCGAAAACAATAATTTTTGTATAATCTGGAAATGAAAATATAATTTAGTTTTTGATAAAAATATAATTTATCAATTATTAAAGGTGGAGGAGCTAAATTATTTTTATAATTGATAAATTATATTTTTATTAAAAACTAAATTAGATTTTTTTCCAAATTTTTCTAAACTGGAAAAAAACTTGAAAAAAACACTGGAGAAAATGGGTCTTTAGTAAAAACTGGAAAAAACTGGAAAAAAAAATTCCTTTTTTTTCTTCAGTTTTTAGTAAAAAAAAGTTTTACAAAAATTGCTTTAGAAAATTAATTTTCGGGTATGAATAATGGGTCTTTTTAATTAATTAAAAAAATAGAATGGGCCAATAGGACGATGCCACGTGTCCTTCTGTTAACTCAAAGGGCATTTGTGAGCCAAAAATATTAATGGAAAGGCATTTGTAAGCCAAAATTATTAATGGAAGTGCATATTTGGCCCAATAGGTGGATGAAGGGCATTATTGTACCAAAACTAATAGTTCAAGGGCAAATCTGACCCTTTTCCGTAGGATAAATACTACACTACAAGCTGAACTCCAAAGGCAAGTCGAAGAATTATTAGAGAGGGGATTAATAAGGGAGAGCCTTAGTCCCTATCCCGTACCTGCTTGGCTTGTTCCTGATGAAAATGGCACTCTGAGGATGTGTGTTGACAGTCGAGCAATCAATAGGATCACTATCAAATATCGCTTGCCAATCCCAAGGTTATAGATGATCCAATGATCAATTGCTTGGTTCTAAGGCCTTTTCAAAGATTGATGTGAAGAGTGGGTACCACCAGATTCGAATGAGAGAAGATTTAATGGAGAGACCGCCTTCAATGGTTATGCCTTTTGGTTTTTCAAATGCTCCGAGAAAATTCATGAGGCTTATGACTCATGTGTTTAGATCATTCATTGGGAAGTTTATTGTTCTCTACTTTGACGATATCCTAATCCCTAGCAAAGAGGAAGCTAAACATGGAATGCATTTGGAGAAGGTTTTTGAAACCTTAAGAAGAAAGAAGCTATATGCACAACTCAAGAAGAACATCTTTTATACTAACAGTGTTGGTATTTAAGCTAACCCAAGCAAGATAGAGGCTATAAGTTGGCCAATTCCTAGGTCAATTTCAGATATAAGGAGCTTTCATGGAATGGTGTCCTTCTATCGACGATTTATCAAAAATTTCAGCACTTTGGTTGCCCCTATAATTGAGTGTTTGAAAGAAGTCATGTTCAAGTGAGATGAAGAAGCTCAAAAGAGGTAACGAATTGATAAAAAAGAAATGACACAAGCTTCGGGTGTTTTACCTAACTATGATGTTTTATTTGAAGTAGAATGTGATGCTTCGGGTATCGGTGTTGGAGGAGTTATTAGCCAGGAAGGTAAACCCATGGCGTGAGAAGCTAAGTGGATCTAAATTGAAGTACTCCACCTATGAAAAATAGTTCTATGTTACCGTTCGCGTGTTGCAACATTGGAGTCATTATTTTTTACCAAGAGAGTTTGTGCTATATTCCGATCATGAGGCACTAAAGTATCTTAGTCATCAACAAAGTAATCAAGCAACAAAGCTGGAAACCTCAATCAAGTGGTTGATACTCTTATTAGAAGACCGTGCTTTCTTTCTATGATACAAACTAATGCAAAGAATTTGTGTAATTCGAGATAGGTTTCTTTACTTTGGGAATACCACAAAGCTCTTTAAGGGAGTCCATTTTGAGGGAAGCATATGAGGGTGGAGTAGCTGGTCATTTTGGCCATTCAAAAGCATTGAAGATGATTCAAAAAAACTTCTACTGGCCTAAATTTAACAAAGATATGTCCAGACTGATTAAGCATTGTGAAACATGTAGAAAAGCGAAAATGCGTGGGAGCAATAAGGGAGGGCATTCCAAGAAGCATTGTTTCTGATCGCGACACTAAGTTTCTCAGTCATTTTTTGCTTACTTTATGTGCAAATGAAGAAGATGATTTCAATCATGAAGAAACCAGCCAATTGAGGAAGTTCATGAGGAAGATGAGGATGCCTATGTCATGATGAAGGTGATATGCTTGTTATTGAGAGGATCTTACATGCTGAACATGAAGATGAAGAATCATCGCAACGAACGACCCTTTTCCACACGAGGTGTACATCACTTGGCGTGTTCAGTGATTATCGATGGTGGAAGTTGCACTAATGCTGTTTCGGAAGAGATGCTTACCAAATTGGATTTGGAGATACACCCAGAACCTTACCTGCCTAGCTAGGTAAACAAAACTTTAGCTCTAGAGCTGAAGTTTTGATAACAACACGATAGCGGATTCAAGAATTACTAATGAAAATCAAGAAACGTGCGGAAGCTAAAAGAAAATAAAGAAACGAAAAAAGGCGGAAATTAAAGATAGATTGAATTCAAGAAGTCTATTCTTGAAGTTGAATCCTAACAACAACAATTAGCTAACGAAGAACTAATCGCCTTTGGTAGAGACTTAAAAACAAGAGATAGATTGTGAAACCCGACCCTTTAGAATAACAAAAACAACACTAAGCCTAAACTTATCACCTTTCTTGAATACCTAGAAGTGATCTAAGATTTCGATAATGGTTTAATCTTACCACCTTATGTTGAATCTTGTAGGTTGAAGAATAAATCTACGAGTAGCCACACACAAGAGTGCAAGAAAAATCTCACAATTTTTATTGATAATAATCTGAATAATCTACCTTTAAACAAAGAAGATACCCCTTTATAGGGGGGTCACGAAATTTCTACCTAAGAAACAAGGAAATAATGTCCTAAACTACTTTGGACAACAAGTCCAACTATCCTAGGAAAAGAAAAATACTAGGAAGCAAAAACTAAGTTATTCTTGGAAAGTAATTCCAACAATCTTAGGAAAAGGAAAATATAACCTTAACGAACTAGGAAAGCAATAAATATAGTCCTAAAATATATAAGAATAAGTCTCAAATCAATCTTGGAAATCATGAAAAGCTTGAAGGAAATTTGCAAGCAACTCGGCACCAACTTGCACTCAACACCTAGCACGATTATTGTACCATTCTTGGACATCAAGTAAGTCCTTTTTATGCTATAAAAAACGTGGCTTTATATGAGACTTCATGGGCAGCAAGTTTGGACACATTTTAGGTGCCAAATTGGTCCACCTATTCTTGAACATGAATTTGGGTCATAAAATAATTATAACACCTAGATAACTCATATCCTTTATCCTTAAGCTCTTCCTCCCAACTAACAACTTCTTTGATCGCTCCTGAAGTCCAATGATCTTGTTTTGCAACTTTTTTAGCTTGAGATCTTGTTAAAGGACCTCTTTGAGATTTCAAAGATTCATCCTTGTCCTTGAATAGATTTGAGCTTCCTAGGATGCTATCATTCCCCTCTTCTTGAAGAAAATTCGTCCTCGAATTTCGACCTTGCAAGAAAACGAAGACAGGCTAATGGCATCCACTAATCGAAAAAAATGATAAGAATAAAATAAGATAGTGACCATGTGTCCACTTAACTCAATTAAGCCTAATAGGTATAAATACTCCTTTATACAACATATGGACATCATCATCCCAATAAAATTTATGCCTACTTAGATTTGCCCCATAAATACCTCTCTTAAGGTAGTCAAAAGATGTGTATAACAATGAAATTATAAAAGATTGATCATGTGTCCATTTAAAACAAGTATCTCTACCGCATGTATCAAATAAGACACATTTATAGCCAAGTGTCAATTACAAATTTCATGGATTCTTCTACATGTAAGCTATTAAAAGAAGCACATAACTTCACAAGAAGGTTAGAAGAACCCATAATTCCCAAACTAAAAGGTTCAATACATTTGCTCATGAATATGACTCTCTCCAATAATATGCCCAACATCAATAGATTCTAAATAATTGCTCAGACTATCATAGAAAGAGTCATAGGTTCATGGAAATGTATTTGATCACTAGTGTCACAACAATCATGCATATTCTCATTACTTGTAGAAAATACTTTTACCAGCTCACAATCAACATGGCTTAAAGAATAACTCCCCATCACACAACAAAAATCATGTTCCAGCAATTTATCATATGAAAGCTCACTAGACACTTGAATAAGAGAAGAAGGAATATTTAAATCATTCGCGCTCTCTTCTCACAAATTTCATGCCTCTTTCTACCAAGTTGGAATTCATAGTCACCTATGTCGAACTCAATTTCAAAGAGAAGCAAATTACTCTTGCACTTGAGCTTATATTACGGTTAATGACTTGATATGCATCAAAACATCATCATCCACAAAAATTGTAAAGTCACCAATATAATAATTAAGAGTAGAGTTCATTACCTCCAAAAATACCTTAGGTGTTCTAGAAAGGACAAGAATGCGAATAAACCAATTATACATTACTTGGACTTATTTAATAATGGAACAACATCACCTTGTATTCTTTTTGGCAATGATTCCAGCTTAGCAATGGCTTTAAGGAACTCCGTGTCATAAACCAAGCTTTTATCTTCCACCATCCAACAATAATTGATTTTGCCAAATTCATGTTGGAATTGGATCCTTTGCCACCTTCGCTTTCGCCTCACCTATCCTTTTAGAAGGTCTTTCAACATGTGGCTGCACAAAAACACAAGAACTAAAATAAGAAATAGTTAATGGGTTAAGAAGTAAAGAACATGTTTTCTTACTTACACTCTCTTTGGCTTTTACCTCAATACATTAGGCTTTTACCTCAATACTAACTTTTTCATCACCCTTAGCCTCTTTTCTCTCACTAAAGTTTTCTTCTTTTTCATCTCTCAAACCATCTTTCTCTCTCTCTAACTCAAAGCCTTTTTCTGTCTCATGTCCTTCTCTCTTTTCTTTCCTCTCAAGCTCACTCTTTTCCTTCCTTGACATCACACTCTCTTTACTCAACACAACCTCTCTTTTTTCCTCTCTTGGGATGTCAACATGCACTCCCTTACTCCTCTCATTCTTTTCTTTCTCATATTTTTCCATATACTTTTAACAATCTTTTCATCTTCATGAATTTGTGAGGGAGTCAAAGGTCCAAGAATGAGTTTCTTCTCGTTAACCTCAAAAGAGTATCTATTTTTGTCCATGTTATATGAAGCTCTTCTATAGACATACCATGGTTTTCTTAACTTCTAATTGAGAATAGTAATAAGACTCTCTTATCTACCTTTACTCCTCCAAATATGTAGGGTGAATATGCTCTGCAAGTTCAATTTCTCAACCATATAAGTGCTAATTGAGTTATAGCAGACATCACTTTAGCTCTTGTTTGAAAAATAACTTCACTTTAGCTTTTCCTTAGAAGCATGTTGTAAGTTTGACCTTTCAAATTGTTGAGTCATAGCTCGCCTCCTTTCTTCATAACTACCTGTTTGAAACATCCTGAACAAAGATTAAAAGAATATGTATAACTAATACTTTTTTGTTCTAATGGTTTCACCTCTCTTGCCTTTTTCGACTCAAAACAACTCTTGGTTAACATCTTTATATTTATTAATGAATCTAACAAGTCACAACTAAGGAGATAGAAAAAGAAAAGGAAAGTGGCAGACCAAACCTAGAAAGAATAGGAGTTGGTTGGTCATAAAAGAAAAAAAGAAAAGAATTTAAGAAACCCAAAACCCACAAGAATAAGGAAAGAAGTTACCTTAATAATCTTCAAAAACTAGGATCCCCTCTTCTTGTTTCCTTTCTTGACTAGGAAACCAAATAATACTTGAATTATAAAAGTAATAATGAACAAGAACACTTTTAGGGGGCTGAATTTCGTTTTTTTTTTTTATCAAGAACCTCCTAAGATTATCAAGATTGATATCTTGATTAGCCTATGCTCTGATACCACTTTATAACAATACGATAGGGGATTCAAGAATTACTAAAGAAAATCAAGAAACGTGCGGAAGCTAAAAGAAAATAAAGAAACGAAAAAAGGCGGAAATTAAAGATAGATTGAATTCAAGAAAGAGTTTCTTGAATTCAAGAAGTCTATTCTTGAAGTTGAATCCTAACAACAACACGAAGAACTGATTTGCCTTTCGTAGAGATTTAAAAACAAGAGATAGATTGTGAAACTCGACCCTTTAGAATAACAAAAACAACAATAAGCCTAAACTTATCACCTTTCTTGAATACCTAGAAGATTCTTGAAGGTTGAAGAATAAATCCAAGAGTAGCTACACACAAGAGTGCAAAAAAAATCTCACAATTTTTATTGATAATAATCTGAATAATCTACCTAAAAACAAAGAAGATACCCCTTTATCGGGGGTCACGAAATTTCTACCTAAGAAACAAGGAAATAATGTCCTAAACTACTTTGGACAACAAGTCCAACTACCTTAGGAAAAGAAAAATACTAGGAAGCAAAAACTAAGTCATTCTTGGAAAGTAATTCCAACAATCTTAGGAAAAGGAAAATATAACCTTAACTAACTAGGAACGCAATAAATATAGTCCTAAAATATATAAGAATAAGTCTCAAATCAATCTTGAAAATCTTGAAAATCTTGAAGGAAATTTGCAAGCAACTCGGCACCAACTTGCACTCAACACCTAGCACGATTATTGTACCATTTTTGGACAGCAAGTAAGTCCTTTTTATGATATAAAAAATGTGGCTTTATATGACACTTCATGGGCAGCAAGTTTGGACACATTTTAGGTGCCACATTGGTCCAACAATGGCCTGATTTTGGACCTTCTTCAGATGATGTTTCTTGGGATCTAATCCACCTATTCTTGAATATGAATTTGGTCATAAAATAATTATAACACCTAGATAACTCATATCCTTTATCCTTAAGCTCTTCCTCCCAACTAACAACTTCTTTGATCGCTCCAGAAGTCCAATGATCTTGCTTTGCAACTTTTTTAGCTTGAGATCTTGTTAAAGGCCCTCTTTGAGATTCCAAAGATTCATCCTTGTCCTTGAATAGATTTGAGCTATCTAGGATGCTATCAAGTTTCCAGTTACAACACAAAAACTTGAGCTCTTCCCAGTTACAATACAAAAACTTCAGCTCTGCAACTCGAAACTTTAGCAGAATATGTAATATTAATAGGTGGTAAAAAAAACTTCAGCTCTAGTATGTAATATTAATAGGTGGTAAAAAAACTTCAGCTCTAATATGTAATATTAATGGTGGTAAAAAAACTTCAGCTCTAGAGCTGAACTTCAGGCCCGGCTACTAGAATGCTGAAGTTTTGCGTGATTGCCTTTGCTACTTCAGCCCCGTATGCTGAAGTTATGCGAAAAAGCAGGTACGCTTGTAAATTTTTTTGCAAACGGGCACAAGTTAAAATGTGACACAAAAAGCAGGTCTATCCCCTTTAAAATAGTATTTAGTTTATTCTTTTTAGAATAAGGATTCTAGTTTTGTTCCTTATAGAGTAGGGATTTTACTTTCCTTGTCTAGTAATGTTATTTCCTTAATAGAATAGGAATTCTGGTCATCAAAGAAGAAACTCTAGGCAGATAAAGGATTCTAGTTTCTATTCCAATTTGCAATAGATTGTTTGTCTCTATTTTTTATTCCAAACAATGTGGTGATAGTCTTTATCTTGTTTTCAATTGATTGATCGTTCAAGAACACGTTTCTTGATATAAATTCGTTTTGTTATCATAGGATCATAACTTTCAAGAATAAATAGTTTTTCTTATAGTTCAGATTGTCACATTTCATCTCCTTTTTTAATCATCAGATTCCGAGTCCTAAAGCTTGAGATACGTTGTTTCTTGAAACCGGCCCACAAACCACGTTCGCTTTTCTAAAGCTTGATCCTGGTCAGTTGGTTCTTTGTTAACAGGAAGAATCACGTCAATTTGGTATCATAGCAGCATGTGGTGAACCTAATATGCAAGCAAGAAAAGGTCGTTGGGTTCAAGAAGGTGAAGGATTGACCATGACATGGAGATGGAAGAGATGAGAAGGACACTAGAACAGCTACAGAGGTAACTACGAAAGGCAATAACGGCGTAGAAGGCCCAAGGAAGAAGATGAAGGGGACTCTGATCCCTTTCATGTGGCTGATGGAGAAGACTCTGATCGCCTAAGGAGAAGGAAGAACCATACTCGGGAGAAAAAGGATTATGTGAAGGTTGATGTTCCTGATTTTGAGTGTATATTGGCCGTAGAACGAATTTTAGGGTTCAGGAATTATTCTGAGGTACAAAAAGGTTAAGATCGCTGCCATCAAGTTTAAGGGATATACTTCACTTTGCTGGGACAATTTGAAGCAAGAAAGAGAAAGAGAATGTTGTGGTAAGATTCGAACTTGGGAGAAGATGAAGAGATAACTTCAAAGACGTTACATGGAAATAAGGGACCCACAAATCAATCACCTCAGCTTTGCAGATGACATCATAATCTTTTCATCTGGGACCAGGTCTTCTCTTCAAAGGATTATGTGGATCCTTGACAACTATGAAAAAACTTCAGGGCAAAAGATTAACAAAAATAAAAGTCATTTCATGACATCCCCCTGTACTAGACAGCCTATTGTTAGAAGAATTCACAGTACTACTAGTTTTACCAAAAAGGATTCTCCCATTACTATTTAGGATGCCCTCTCTACACAGGACGAATGAGAATCTCCCACTTCAACAGCCTCACTGCTAAAGTGGTTGCTAGAATTAAAGGCTGGCAAGGTAAGGTACTCTCATATGGTGGCAGAGCAACACTGATCAAATATGTTCTCCAGTCACTCCCAATTCACCTTCTTTCTGCTGTTTATCCTCCAAAAACAGTTATGAAATAAATTGAGAGATTAATGGCAAACTTCTTTTGGCGTATGGAAAAAGACAAACTCAAATATCACTGGGCGTCCTGGCCAAAATTGTACTACCCTGCTCAAGAAGGTGGTATTGGGTTCAAATCCATAGTTGATGTTTGCAAAGCCATGGATAAGTAATGGTGGCATTTCAGGACCAATTCTTCTCTATGGAGCTCCTTCCTTAAAGCCAAATACTGTCAAAGATCACATCCCATATCCAAGAAATGGGATACAGGTCAGTCTCAAGCTTGGAAAAGGCTAATGACTAATAAAAAAGAAGTGGAAAAAGGAATCCAATGGAGGCTACACTCTGGTGACTCTAGCCTTTGGTGGGACAACTAGTTAGAAGATGGCCCCCTGGCTAATCACAGAACAGAAGGGGGAAGACCTGGCAAGATTACTGTCTCTCATTTCTAGGAGCATGGTCAGTGGAACATGCAGAAACTTAATGAAATAGCCCCCTCCCATATGATCCCTCTTATCATGCAAACACCCATCCATTTCAACCATGGAATTGGAGACAAAGCTATATGGAAACCAACTGCTAGTGGAAAGTTCTCCTGTTCATCAGCTTGGGAACTTCTGAGAAAGAAGAAACAACTAAATCTTTCCAATAAAATGATTTGGCATAAGAAGATCCCCTTCAAATGGTCATTCTGTATATGGAGAGCACTCAGGAATAAACTTCCAACATATGACAGGGTTACTACATTCAGTATTCCGACTGTATCAAGATATGTTTGTTGTTCTAGGAAATATTACTGGCATTCAGAATGCAAGCATGCCTTTGAGAATGAGACTGATAAAATGGTGGATGGTCCAGAGGTACGATGAGGTTCAAAAACTGGTTCTCGATACATTACCCATCATAATATGTTGGAATCTGTGGAAAAATAGATGTAGCGCAAGATATGGTGGGAAAAATACCTCTCTAACAAGAGTCCTTTTTGCCATTAATTCTGACACTAACCTTCTCCTCAGAACAAATTTCCAACATATCTCCTGGCCTACAAATTGGACAACTCTATACCCTCTTCTAGAGAACATCAAACATCAAACATCCTCCATTCAAGTTATCTGGAAATTTCCGGAAAGAGGATATGTGAAGGTTAACAGTGATGGAAGTGCTCTCTCTAACCCAGGCAGAATGGGGGCTGGTGTTATTATTAGAGGGCATGGAGGTGAATTCACTCATGCTATTTCTGCCCCCCTAGGTGAAGGAACTAACAATTGTGCAGAAACAGAAGCAGCAAGTCTGGAGGCATTCAGTGGTGCCTTCTTAATGGTTTCAGCAAAATCCATCTTGAAGCAGATTCTGCATTACTCATTCAATGGTTAAACAATACCAACGAACCTCCTTGGCCCCTTGCAATGGCCATTCACAACTTGAGAAAAATGTGCACTCACTGTGAAAGCTTTAAAGCATCGCATGTGTATAGAGAAGCCAATTGTCCAGCAAACTCCTTATCCAAACTAAGCCATGATCTCACAATCCAAACCAACTTTAGCAGCCTCTCCTCTCTACCCAGTCACATAAGGGGTCAAATCTACCAGGACTCATTAGCCACACTTGCATTTAGGCACAGAAAAACCAGCAAGATCAGAATTCCTAGTGACCAAACCTACTCCTTTCCTACCACCTCCTCACATCGTTATGGCTAATAATAATGCGGAACAAGAGATGCACAAGTCAGTCCAAACAACCTTTTACATGATCACCATATCAACTGATCATCACATTCCAGAAAACCACAACTGATCAGCACCTGTTCATAAACCAATGAACCAATGGATCACAGATTTTTTAAGAACATCTACTGCTAGTTGTCTTATTGCAGGTTATGATCTTAAGGTATCAATGATAACCTTAATATGAATATGCTCCTCTGATGCATCTACTGAAGTATTACCATTGGAATACATACTTCAAACAGACTGTCAAAGGCAGAATTGCCCTGTTTTTCATTAACTTTTGTTTAAAATTTTATAGGACCACATATGATGCTCCTCTTCCACACTGGTCTATGCACCTCTCATACTTATGATTCACTTATTTTGGTGCTCATGGTATTAGCTTCCTTGCTATGATGGAAATTTAAACCCATTTTGCAAGAATAGGGTGGCTCCATGATAACTCTGATGCTACATTATAAGGAGCCACACCATAAGATGCATTCTTACCATTAGCCTCTAAAACCTACCATAAAATTCAATAGAGTTAGCATATGAATGACATCCAACCACCCAGCCTCATCTCCTGTATACTGGATGATGAGCCCCCTATCTAACAGTCTGTTTCTTTCTTGCAGGGACTCCATTCACAACACATTCAAAACCAAGAAAGCAATCAGACTTCTGGACATGCTCTTTGAATGAATCAGCAGTTACAGAGGTCCAGTACAACATGGACCAAGGCTAGTATAGACCAAGGCTTCACATTCAACCACAACCAAGAACAATTACAGTCACAACTAATGAAGCTATTAGATACAAAGCCAAATCTGTGTTTTCTTACTTCTGGAAATTGTTGGACTATTACTCATTGGTATTAGCATGGTATCATGCTCAATCTGAGAGTGATTCAGCAATTTTTAGGAGAGGTATTTGGACACAGGTAAGGCAGAAACTTATACAGGTTTGCATCGGATATAGGAAGAACTGGCAACTTGGATTCTACTCTACTTGTGGTTTTCAAGCTGTCACACTTTCAGGGGAAGCTGGAGAAAAGTCACCAGGCAAGCATAGCAATTGTTGGCTATCTGCAGACAGAACAATGGCCAACTGCAGGCAGTCATCAACATCAGCAACATCTTTAAATGCAACCAACATGTGGAGCAACAGCAGCTACATTCACAGTCAAAGTTCATCAATAATGCAAGTTCTCTGGCAAGATCAGGAACAGCAGCTCACCCTGCAATTTCTTTGGCAGGATTAGGAGCAGCAGTTCATCACCATTCAAGTCCAGTCGAAATTGCAAAAACTGGAATCAACAGGAGAAGGCAACAGAGCTTCTAGCCAACTGTTGTACAAACACTACCCACATGAGTACTTATACTACTTTGAATACAAGAAGCAAAACTTTTCACCACAGCATGCCCCAACTTCCTTGACCTCTTTTGGACAGTTCAAGTGCTCTCATTCAGTGGTATTAGCTTCCTTGAAGCTCATTCTGATGGAAGTACCTAAGCTGTTCAAAAGTTTTCCAACAAATTTCCTTTTGGGACAAAGAAGCACTTCATGATATCAATACAGGATACTCCATTCAGTAAATAGAATTAGTGTTTGTTCTAGGTTTGGTTCACATGTAATTTGTAGATTCGATTGTCTATCAGTGTTGTAAGACAATATGATCAACATTATAGATTCATCTCATCATAGTGGTCAAATGACATTTGGTTAACCAAATGCATTTTCATCTTATGTGTGAAGGTAAGGTTTATGTCCCCCTTTACTTTTGTTGTATTTCTATATTTCGTATTTATGAAAATCAACTCTGCCTAGTGGACTTTAATTTAAAAAAAATGGCTAGCCTTGAAGGCAGTCCTCCATTCAACATTCTCTCATTTAAAACTGGAGGTACCCACTCCATTCAACATTCTCTCATTTGGGAAGCAATATTATATAGATCTTGTTGATTGCTCGACTGTCAACACACATCCTCCAAGTGCTATTTTTCTCAGGAACAAGCAAAGTAGGTACGACACAGGGACTAAGGCTCTCCCTTATTAAACTCCTCTACAATTTTTCGACTTGCCTTTGGAGTTCAGCTTGTAGTGTAGGATTGATCATATAAGCTGCTTTGTTTGGGTGCTCCTTGTATATTAGGTCAATTAGATGTTAAATATCGCGCATGGGTGGAAGTTCTAATGGTTCAGAGATCACATCATCAAACAATGGCTCTCCTTTATTGATGTGCCCAATAATTTGGGATATGGTCATTAACGTTCTTTATGGTGCAATGACATCAAAACGATCTTAAGTCCATCAATTATGAATGAATTCCTGTTTCGGTATCCATCATGATAATATTGCCCTGGTCTTCCAAGTAGTAAATGGCAAGAATCCATCTTTACCACATTACGCCACATTTGATCTTTATAGATCAATCCAATAGAAAAAGAGACCAAGCATCTTTTAGTGACTTTCATACCTCCACCATAATTAAGCCACACTCACCTTGGTAAGGTTTGGGGTGTACCTCAGTCTCCAAATCCAATTGGTCAGCATCTCTTCCGAAAAAGCATTAGTGCAACTTCAACCATCGACAATCACTGAACATACCTTGCCAAGTGATGTACACCTCGTGTGGAAAAGGGTCGTTCGTTGCGATGATTCTTCATCTTCATGAAGCATGTAAGATCCTCTCAATAACAAGCATATCACCTTCATCATGTTCTACATAGGCATCCTCATCTTCCTCGTGAACTTTCTTCATGAACAGATCATTTGCACATAAAGTAAGCAAAAAATGACGGAGAAACTTATTAGTGTCGCGATGAGAAACAACGCTTCTTGGCAAAGACATGTATAATCCCTTATTCCTCCCATGCATTTTCGCTTTTCTACATGTTTCACAACGCTCAATCAGCCTGGACACATCTTTGTCGCTTAATTACTTTGTTGGTGACCAAGATACTTTAGTCCTCATAATCGGAATATAGCGCAAACTCACTTGGTAAGAAATAATGACTCCTATGTTGTAACACGCGAATGATAACATAGAACTCTTTTTCATAGGTGGAGTACATCAATTTAGATCCACTAAGCTTCTCACGCCATGGGTTTACCTTCCTGGCTAATAACTCCTCCATTACCTACATTCGGAGCATCACATTCTACTTCAAATAAAACATCAAAGTTAGGTAACTGATGGATAGGAGCTTGTGTCATCTTCTTTTTTATCAATTCATTACCTCTTTTGAGCTTCTTCATCCCACTTGAACGTGACTTCTTTAAAACACTGAATAATTATAGGGGGACCCAAAGTGCTGAAATTTTTGATAAATCATCGATAAAAGGACACCATTCCATGAAAGTTCCTTATATCCGAAATTGACCTAGGAATTGGCCAACTTATGATTGCCTAGATCTTGCTTTGCTTAGCTTGAATACCAGCACTATTAGTATAAAAGATGTTCTTCTTGAGTTATGCATATAGCTTCTCTCTTCTTAAAGTTTCAAAAACCTTCTCCAAATGCATTCCATGTTTAGCCTCCTCTTTGCTAGGGATAGGATATCGTCAAAGTAGAGAGCAACAAACTTCCCAATGAATGATCTAAACACATGAGTCATAAGCTTCATGAATTTGCTCGGAGCATTTTAAAAACCAAAAGGCATAAACATTGAAGGCGGTCCTCCATTAAACCTTCTTCCATGTGATGTACACCTCGTGTGGGAGTTGCGATGATTCATCATCTTCATGTTCTTGATTTCGAACTGAAAATTCTGAGGAAACTCTCCCCATTTCCATGCCTTGTGATGAGCTTTTGTTGGTGACTAAGATACTTTTGTGCCTCATGATCAGAATATGGCACAAACTCTCTTGGAAATAAATAATGACTCCAAAGTTGCAACACACGAAGAATAGCATAGAACTCTTTTTCATCGGTGGAGTACTTAAATTTAGATCCACTTAGCTTCTCGCTAAAATAAGCCACGAGTTTACCTTCCTGGCTTATAATTCCTCCAACACCAACAACCGAAGCATCACATTCTACTTCAAATAAAACATCAAAGTTAGGTAAGTGAAGGATAGGATCTTGTGTCATCTTCTTTTTTATCAATTCAAAACTCTTTTGAGCTTCTTCTTTCCACGTGAACATCTATTTTCAAACATTCAATTACACCATTGCACGAAAGCTCCTTATATCCAAAATTGACCTAGGAATTGGCCAACTTATGATTGGCTCCAGAATACCAGCACTAAGGTAGATAAGAAAGCATTCTTTTAGTTTAAAATATGCTCTTCTGGAGTTGTGCATATAACTTCTCTCTCCTTAAGGTTTCTAAAACCTTCTCCAAATATAGATAACAACAAACTTCCTCTTTGTTTATATTAGGATATCGTCAATGTAGATAACAACAAACTTCCCAATGAATGGTCTAAAACTTAGGAGTCACAAGCCTCATGAATGTGCGTATTAGACTTTGCCTTCTTTGAAAGTTCTTTATGGTGCAATGGCATCAAAACGATCTTAAGTCCATCAATTATGAATGAATTCGTGTTACGGTAGTACACCTCGTGTGGAAAAGGGTCGTTCGTTGCGATAATTCTTGAACTTCATGTTCAGCATGTAAGATCCTCTAAATAACAAGCATATCACCTTAGGTTCTACATAGGCATCCTCATCTTCCTCATGAACTTCCTCAATTGGCTGGTTTCTTCATGATTGGAATCATCTTCTTCATTTGCACATAAAAGTAAGCAAAAAATGACGGAGAAACTTAGTGTCGCGATCAGAAACAACGCTTCTTGGAATGCCCTGTTGTATGAATTGGCAAAGACATGTATAATCCCTTATTGCTCTCATGCATTTTCGCTTTTTTACATGTTTCACAACGCTCAATCAGCCTGGACAAATCTTTGTTAAATTTAAGTCAGTAGAAGTTTTTTTAATCATCTTCAATGCTTTTGAATGGCCAAAATGACCAGCTAATCCATTCTCATGTGCTTCCCTCACAATTGACTCCCTTAAAGAGTTTTGTGGTATGCCCGAAGTGAAGAAACCCATCTCGAATTAGACAAATACTTTTGGACTCTCTAAAACATGTCGAATCCAAATGCATTAGTTTGTATCATCTTCTACTAAGAGAATCAACCACTTGATTAAAGCTTTCCAGCTTTGTTGCTTGATAACCAACCCATTTTGAGCTTTTGTTGGTGACAAACCTTAGTGCCTCATGATCTACAAACTCTCTTGGTAATATACTCCAATGTTGCAACACGCGAACGATATCACAGAAATCTTTTTCATAGGTCTACTTAAATGTAGATCCACTTAGCTTCTCACGCCACGGGTTTATAATAACTCCTCCAACACCTACACTAGAAGCATCACATTCTATTTCAAATAAAACATCAAAGTTAGGTAACTGAAGGATAGGACCTTGTGTCATCTTGTTTTTTATCAATTCAAACCTCTTATAAGCTTCTTCATTCCACTTGAACATGACTTCTTTCAAACACTCAATTATAGAGGCAATCAAAGTGCTGAAATTTTTTATAAATCGTCAATAGAAGGACACCATTCCATGAAAGTTGTACCCGAAATTGACCTAGGAATTGGCTAACTTATGATTGCCTCGATCTTGCTTGAGTTAGCTTGACCAGCACAAGTTAATATGTAACCAAGAAAGCAAACACCGTTAGTATAAAAGATGTTCTTCTTGAGTTGTGCATATAACTTCTACCTTCGTAAGGTTTCAAAAACCTTCTCCAAATGAATTCCATGTTTAGCTTCCTCTTTGCTAGGAATTAGGATATCGTCAAAGTAGAAAACAACAAACTTCCCAATGAATGATCTAAACACATGAGTCATAAGCCTCATGAATTTGCTCGGAGCATTTGAAAAACCACAAGGCATTACCAACCATTGAAGCTCCTCCATTCAACCTTCTCTCATACTAATCTGGTGGTATCCTCTCTTCAAATCAATCTTTGAGAAGGCCTTAGAACCAAGTAATTGGTCAAATAGATCATCTAACCTTAGGATTGGGAAGCGATACTTGATAATGATCTTGTTGATTGCTCGACTGTCAACACACATCCTCAGAGTGCAATTTTTCTCAGGAACAAGCAGAGCATGCTCTCCCTTATTAATCCCCTCTCTAATAATTCTTCTACTTTCCTTTGGAGTTAAGCTTATTCATCCTATATGCGGCATTGTTTGGCCACGATGCTAGGTATAAGGTCGATTTGATGTTGAATATCGCGCATGGGTGGAAGTTCTAAAGGTTCATAATCACATCATCAAACTTAGCAAGTAATTTCTTGGCTCGTGTAACTTACTCATGCTCCTTATCTTGTAAGTGAATCCATGGCACCTCCTGTTATGTACTATGATCTCCTTTATTGATGTGCCCACTAATTTGGGATCTGGTCAATTGCGTATCAGACACTGTCTTTGCCTTCTATGAAACTTCTTTGGTCGCTCCTGAAGTCCAATGATCTTGTTTTGTAACTTTTTAGCTTGAGATCTTGTTAAAGGCCCTCTTTGAGATTCCAAAGATTCATCCTTGACCTTGAATAGATTTGAGCTTCCTAGGATGCTATCAGCCTATGTAGAACATGATGAAGGTAATATGCTTGTTATTGAGAGGAACATGCTGAACATGAAGATGAAGAATCATCGCAACGTAGGTGTACATCACTTGGCCCTATGTTCAGTGATTATCGATGGTGGAAGTTGCACTAATGCTGTTTCGAGAGAGATGCTGTCCAAATTGGATTTGGAGACTGAGGCACACCCCAAACCTTAACAAGTCGAGTGTGAGCTTGCCATTTATGGTGCAATGGCATCAAAACGATCTTATGTCCATCAATTATGAATGAATACGTTTTACAGTATCCATCATGATATCATATTGCCCTGGTCTTCCACGTCGTAAATGGCAAGCATCCATCTTTACCACATCACGCCACATTTGATCTTTATAGATCATTCCAACAAAAAAAAGAGACCAAGCATCTTTTAGTGACTTTCATACCTCCACCATAATGAAGCCACACTCGACTTGGTAAGGCTTGGGGTCTCCAAATCCAATTTGGTCAGCATCTCTTCCGAAACAGCATTAGTGCAACTTCCACCATCGATAATCACTGAACGTGTGGAAAAGGATCGTTCGTTGCAATGATTCTTCATCTTGATGTTCAGCATGTTCCTCTCAATAACAAGCATATCACCTTCATCATGTTCTACATAGGCTGATAGCATCCTAGGAAGCTCAAATCTATTCAAGGACAAGGATGAATCTTTGGAATCTCAACGAGGGCCTTTAACAAGATCTCAAGCTAAAAAGTTGCAAAACAAGATCATTGGACTTCAAGAGCGATCAAAGAAGTTGTTAGTTGGGAGGAAGAGCTTAAGGATAAAGGATATGAGTTATCTAGGTGTTATAATTATTTTATGACCCAAATTCATGTTCAAGAAGGACCAAAATCTGGCCACTATTGGACCAATTTGGCACCTAAAAAAATTAGGCCACTGTTGGACCGATTTGGCACCTAAAATGTGTCCAAACTTGCTGCCCATGAAGTCTCTTTGTTTTTATACCATAAAAAGGACTTGTTTGATGTTGAGTGCAAGTTGGTGCCGATCTTCTTTGTTTTTAGGTAGATTATTCAGATTATTATCAATAAAAATTGTGAGATTTTCTTGCACTCTTGTGTGTGGCTACTCTCGGATTTATTCTTCAACCTTCAAGACTCAACTTAAGGTGGTAAGATTAAACTCTTTCGAAATCTTAAATCACTTCTAGGTATTCAAGAAAGGTGATAAGTTTAGGCTGTTCTTGTTATTCTAACGGGTCGGGTTTCACAATCTATCTCTTGTTTTTAAGTCTCTACCAAAGGTGATTAGTTCTTCGTTAGCTAATTGTTGTTGTTAGGGAATGAATAGATTTCTTGAATTCAAAAAACTCTTCCTTGATGAGTTTCTTGAATTTAATCTATCTTTAATTTCCTCCTTTTTTCGTTTCTTTATTTTCTTTTAGCTTCCGCACGTTTCTTAATTTTCTTTAGTATTTCTTCAATCCCCTATCGTGTTGTTATCAAGTGGCATCGCATAGGCTAATCAAGATTTCAATCTTGATAATCTTGGGAGATTCTTGAAAAAAAAGAAAAAAAAACAAAGAAAAAAAAAACGAAATTCAGCCCCCAAAAAGTGTTCTTGTTCATTATTACTTTCATAATTCAAGTATTATTTGGTTTCCTAGTCAAGAAAGGAAACAAGAAGAGCGGATCCAAGTTCTTGAAGATTAATTAAGGTAACTTCTTTCCTTATTCTTGTGGGTTTTGGGTTTCTTAAATTCTTTTCTTTTTTTCTTTTATCACCAACCAACTCCTATTCTTTCTAGGTTTGGTCCGCCACTATCTTTTTCTTTTTCTAACTCCTTATTCTTATCACTACGGGTTGTGGCTTGTTAGATTCATTAATAAATCTAAAGATTAACAAACAACAAGAGTTGCTTTGAGTGGAAAAAGGGAAGAGAGGTGAAAACTAATCTTTGTTCACGATGCTTCACACAGGTAGTTATGACTCAACAATTTGAAAGGTCAAACTTACAACATGCTGCTAAGGAAGACAATGGTAAAGTTATTTTTCAAAAAAGAGCTAAAGTGATAACAACTAGGTCGGAAATCCAAAACTAGAGTAAGAATTTGAGGAGTAAATGCGGAAGCAATAACAATAAGGAATTGTGTTAGAATTAAAGAGATGACAATAAAGGATATGGGAAAGATTCAAGGAAAGAATTCCAAGAACTTCCAAGAACGCAAGTTCTATAGTCTTGACAAGATCAAAGTAACAATGTATTGATTTATGGAACAAATCAAACGCCTTTACTTAAAAAGCAAA
>MU784434.1:0-38725 GCA_026770625.1 Nicotiana glauca
GATAATTACTTATTGGATTTGTGTTAACTAACATATGGCATGAACTAACGCGTGTGGATATGGGTTATAACAGGCAGATACATTTAGTCGAAAATCTATGGGGATTTTGGCTCATATGGGGGCCTTTCAAAGAACATTAGCTAGGGAGGTTCACCGGCTATCTAATTTGGGAGTTCGTCTTGCGAACTCTGATGAATGAGGGTTAATTATACAGAATAGGGCTGAATCATTGTTTGTGGTGGAGGTAAAAGAAAAGCAATTCAATGATCCATTGTTAGCACCACTGAAAGAAGGGATTCACAAACATAAGACCACAGCTTTCTCCTTGGGCATGAATGATGGTACCCTACGGTACCAAGGCCGCCTGTATGTTCCAGATATCAACAATCTTCGGGAAAGGATCATGGAAGAAGCTCACACATCCAGGTATTCCGTGCACCCAGGTTCTACAAAAATGTATCATGATCTCAAGGAAATTTATTGGTGGAACAACATGAAGAGGGATGTGGCGAATTTTGTGGCAAAATGTCCGAATTATCAACAGGTGAAGACCGAACATCAAATGCCCGGTGGATTGACACAATGCATAGACATTCCAATGTGGAAGTGGGAGATGATTAACATGGATTTTGTGGTAGGGTTGTCATGCACTCCGCGCATATTCGACTCAATTTGTGTGATCGTGGATCGACTCACGAAATTAGCGCACTTCATGCCAGTTAAGTCTACCGACACAGCGGAACAACATGCTCAGTTGTATATCAAAGAAATAGTCAGGTTGCATGGCACTCCAGTCTCAATCATTTTAGATCGAGGGGCTCAATTCATAACTAACTTTTGGAAGACGTTTCAGCAGGGTTTGGGTACGCAAGTAAACCTTAGCACAACTTTTCATCCACAAACCGATGGGCAAGCAGAGTGGACTATTTAAACGCTTGAAGACATGTTGCGTGCTTGTACTATTGATTTCAAGGGGAGTCGGGATGACCATTTTCCACTCATAGAATTTGCTTAAAACAACAGCTTCCACGCTAGTATTCAAATGGCATCGTTCGAAGCATTGTATGGTAGGAGATGTAGGTCTCCCATCGGATGGTTCAAGGTTGGAGAAGCGGAATTGATAGGGCCAGACCTCATGTACCAGGCCATGGAGAAAGTCAAGCTTATTAAAGAGAGGTTGAAAACTGCTCAAAGTTGCCAAAAATCCTACTCGAATGTGCGTCGCAGAGATTTGGAGTTTAAAGAAGATGATTGGGTAATCTTGAAAGTTTCCCCTATAAAGGGTATCATGCGATTCAGAAAGAAGGGAAAATTAAGTCCAAGGTATGTCGGGCCATACAGAATCATTCAGAAAGTTGGTCAGGTGGCATACAAGCTCGAGCTACCGCCCGAGATGTCATTGGTACACCCAATCTTCCATGTGTCTATGTTAAGGAAGGTAGTAGGGGATCCGTCCACCATTATGCCAGTTGAGTCTATTGAGGTAAATAAAGAGCTATCATATAAAGAGGTCCCATTTGCCATTCTTGATAGGCAAGTTCAAAAACTGAGAAATAAGGAAATTGCATCCGTGAAAGTATTATGGAGGAACCAGCACGTTGAGGAAGCTACTTGGGAAGCCGAGAATGAAATGAAGAAGTATCCACACTTGTTTGAATAATCATATAATAACTTTTATGCATTTAGCTCCTTCGAAACCGTATTTGCTGGCTGGACTTATGTAAAACCGTCCTCTTTTTAGTAATATGGTTGCCTATATGGACATGGTTGATACTGCGCCAGTTATACTATACTTACGAATATGTTTATGTTGTTATGGTATGTTTCTAGGTTTCTTTGACAGGTGGGTAAGGCCTAGATACAAAGGAAACTCTGGCGAAATTTTCGAAAATCTAGGGAGTTAGCTAAATTCGGGGACTGTCAACCTGTTTCGGGTTGTGAAGAGGAGAAGATTGCACTAAGACTGTTAATAAGTGAACCTTGATCCTCATTCGAGGACGAATGATCTTAAGTGGGGGAGGATGTAAGGCCCTGTGAAATCCCTACTCAAAAACCCGGATCCCGTGGTGCCAAGTTAGGAGCATGTGGCGCAGACCTTTTTGGATTGAATAATGCATTAAAAAGTCAAGAATAAGTTTCCAGAAAAATGCAAGAAATGCGGTCTAGAATGCGGCCGCAAATCAGGTATGCAGACTGCATATCTGTCGCGAAGTTAGTCAGAATGTTGGTTAAAATTGAAGTCAGCTATGCGATCGAAAATGAGGTCGCATAATCGAAATGTGGACCGCACAGTCATCGCATATTTTCCTTTGAATTTTGTGATGGTCAGTTCTGCGGTGCACTTTGCGACTGCAGAACGTGAATGCGGATCACATTTCTGCCGCAGACTCAGTCAGAGTGTCCAGTTTCTGGGGAGCATTTTATGGTCTATCATGCGGACCACATGTTTACTCTGCGATCGCAAATGCAATAATATATTTGACTCGGGGCTCCAATTTTCTAATCTTTAACCCGACCTCCCTATCGATATATCCGGTATTATAGCTCATTTTAAGCATTCTTCAGAGCATTTCTAGAGGGAGAGAGAGGGTTTCTAGAGAGGGAAAGTTTCCCCATCAAATTACTCCATAAGATATGGCTAAATCCTTGAAGGAATCAAGTGAAGACCCCTAGACCTTCATCTCATAAGGTAAGACTTCATCACCCCAACTCTTATTTTTTTTATTTCTCAGATATAACGGGTCACTAGTGAGGTGATTCATGGGTATAACAATGGATTCCTTACATGCATATCAAAACTTAGAGTAGTGGGGGGTGGTGAATTAAAGAGGGGTACAAAATGATATAGAATGCTCTAAAAAATGGGCCTAAGATCACATTGCACCTCTAGGGTTTGTCAATATGCTTGAACCAAGCTTGAGTTTCAATCTCATCTCTAATGCTCGATTTAATTTGTAATTCTTGCTCAATAGATCGAAGTGCTAAGAGTTCAGAAAATTTGTAAAAGAGTAAGGAAAGCTTATTGAGGTATGTATGGCTAAAAGCCCCTTTTTATTAGAAATTGAGCTCCGTTGTCATTTACGAAAGTATGGTAAGAGTTGAATTGGTAAGTGTATTGATTGTTATTATGCATTAATTGATTTTCAATTATCTTTGATATATGTGTCTATGATCACTTGTAAAATGAATATTGAAAAGGGAAAACAATGTGATGATGATGGCCATGAGTGCCCAGGAATTGTTATGATATGTGTGGAAGAAGATTTGGAGGTGTTGACTAATGAGAATGGAGCAATGCCTAGGTAAGGCGACCTAGCTGATCGGGTCGTGATCGGACACCATGCTGCACACATGGTGGTAATGTGCTGATATTGAATTCCAGATAAAAGGGAAATGAAATATTGATTGAGAGTTATGCCTCCAACGAGGTGACCTAGCCGGTCGGGTCGTGACCGGACTCCGCTCGAGATGGCAGTGGTATTGAGAACAGTGGTGAACATGTGACGGAAATGCCCTAATCTAAGTTTTGGAAATTGTATGAAAGGTTTTATGAATTATATCTTTGATATAACCATGTTATTTACTTGTACCTATTTGACAGTTCTATCAAATAAAATGGTATTTAGTTATACATACCAGTACAATTCACATGTACTGACGTCCCTTTTGTTGGGAGCGCTACATTCGTATTATGATTGTAGGTGGCTCCATAGCGGATAGTGCCGATCGTGTGTAGCGGAGCATTTTCTACTCGAAGTCTCGGTGAGCCCCTTTTTCTTTCATTGGACTATATGGTGTATCTTTTGTTATTATAGCTTTCCACTTTTGAGGTATAGCCGGGGCCTTGTTGCCAGCATAGTTATGCTTATCTGTTGTATCCTTAGAGGATCCACATACACTAGTGTGGGTTATGTATGGGTGTTCGGGGAGTCCACTATCTATGTTGTAATCCTAAACTTGTGATTTTCATAAACTGTAACTCTAATAGAATCCTCAAAGCTAGCATATGTACGGTAAATTTTTGTGATATGAAATGAACCAATGATGAAGTATACACCATGTATTCTCGTCAAAATTAATGAAAGGCATGGGTTCCGTATTCATATTGATTTGGGGCAGAAAGTGTTCGGTAAGGCTTTCTCAGTCGGGTTCACTTGATTGAGCGCCGGTCGCACCTCTCGAGGTTGGGGCATGACACCAACATACCTTGTTGAGCTTTCCTTAAGTTACAATAATGCCCCAATACTTCTAGCGATAATAATCTATAGGAATATAGCAAAAATTGATTAATAATTAGGAAGACCCCCATGGTGCAACTGTCTTAGAGATTTCATCGAACACCTAACATGTGAAATAGACTTCAAGGTCCTTTACTTGAAACCCCTTCTTTCCTAAACTAATTTCAAAAAGAAACTACCCAAGAATAGTTGAAAATTCCACATACTACAACCTAGTATACATGCATGGCTTATTCCTAACCCTAACTTATATTTGAACCCTTAACCTCTTGCATTAAAGATCTAGGAGTAGGTCTTACCCGGATGGATGATAATCTAGTGGCTTACTCCCTTGATTCTTGAAGATTTGAACAAGATTAGGTGATTTAGAGTGCTAGGTTCCCTCTTTCTCTCTCTATATTGATATTTTCTCTCTCTAAAATTAGTAGAAAATGACCCCAAATGAATCCCCTAAGCCTATTTATTAAAATGGGGCCGGGTCATGAAAATAGGAAGATTAACCCTTCAAATTCGAGTCTGCGGTCACATAATGGACCGTAGAATGGGTATGCTGGCCGCAAACGCGTCAAAAAACTCGATGCACAAAAATAGGCTACACTGGTCCAATTTGTGACCAGATTTGCGATGGCAAATCGGTTATACGGATAGCATAATGGTTTTTGCCGTCGCATATCTGACACAGGATTGCATTTTTCCAGCTTTTGGTAATTTGATCATAACTTTGTGTAGGAATGTCCAAATGACAAACAGTTTGAAGAGTTGGAAACTAGAGTCAAAGACGTTTCATATGATAGGTTTCTCATCACATAAAACCTTATACATACTTACATATGCTCGTTCAAATTGAGGACTTGTGGAAACTCATTTGGGATCTTAGCCTTTTTTGAAGTTTTCCCATTTGACTTAGGCTTAGGCCTTTCCTTGGGCCCCAAATTACTTACCATAAGACTCGAACACTTATTTACCAAGTCCAATGGATGTGCACCATGTTAGTAGCATGCAAAATATTATAATTAGCCTTCATGGCATCAGAAAATCCTAAATTACTTAGCAAACTTTTCTGGGGTCTTACAGCTTGGTGCTACTCGGCCTCAAATATCAGGCTTGAAACCTATAGATATTTATTCTGTCCAATTAAATAATTCAATATTAATTATTATTTCTGAAACAAAATTTTAAGAATATTGAAATTGACACACATAAGAATTCAGGATAGCTTGGTGCTACTGATTCTCAAATATCGACCCTAAAACCCATAGATATTTACTGTCCAATTAAATAATTAAATATTAACTATTATTTCTGAAACCAAATTGTAAAAATATTAAAATTGACACACACAAGAATTCAGGATAGCTTGGTGCTACTGGACCTCAAATATCGAGTTTGGAACCCATAGATATTTACTCTGTCCAATTAAATAATTAAATATTTAATTTATAACACAAACACACAATTAATATTGTTTAATTTACAATAGATGACATGGATGCACCACCTGTGCATCCTTGACCTTTCTCGGATGAGATATTAGTGTTACAAGGCAATCATAGGTCAACCTACGTATGGGAGGGAGAGCTAATGGAGCAGACTCTGCGAGCCAGGAGAGTGGGTAGTGTGTGGGAATTTATAAGGGAGAGAGCTTTCGATACCACATAGTCGAGTGCCTGTGTGATATGGGCTTCTATAAGATTTTTGATATTGGGCGGCTGCAACTCCACTGGTCTCTGATCACGATGTTGATAGAGCAGTGGCGACTGGAGACGCACACGTTCCACCCGCATTGGCGAGGCCACCATCACGATTTAGGATGTTCAGGTTTTATATGGCCTGCCTGCTGATGGACTGGCTGTTTCACTACCTCAATATATGAGATTTTATGATGCGTGCCTAGTATTTGGACTTGCTGTAGAAGTTCACTAGTTTCAGGCCACAGAGTGAGGCTACAGCTTCAGGGGGCAGTCGTATTTCTCTGACAGCTGTTAGACAACATTTGGAGGTATTACACTCCGACATCACCGGCGAGACAGATGTTCTACATATTCATCAGTACATGAGGTTGGCACTACTCCTTCTTTTTGGGGGTGTCTTGTTCCCGAACACTTCGGGAAATCTAGTGAGTATGTGATTTGTACATCATCTTTAACAGCTAGATGAGGTTCCCCAGTATAGCTAGGGTGATGTTGTTCTTGCTATTAGAAAACACATTACGAAAACAAAATACTAGGTGTATCCTTGATAGTTGGGTACATTCGACAATCTTGCACCAGGAGCTGGATAACCACTGCCACCTATACCAACTGTAGGACATTTACAACGGTTGTGTCCTGTTTGCGAGCATATGCCACATTTACGGGCATAAACGGTATCACCAATATCCATTTGGTTATGTATGCATTCTCTTTTGCACTTGCAGCTTGTGCAAATTGTCCTTATTACACACCATTTTAAATGATTCCAGTGGCAAATAATGCTTAGCACCCAATGGCTGCAACTGCCCACTATATGTGTCTACGTATGCAACAATATTGTATCTCCTATCAACATAGTCAGTTGCCCCAAAACCATCTTGTTGAAAGCACTTCATGGCATGTGTGCACGACATGTGGTAGATGGTCCATTTCCAACATGAACACAACCTGCTGGTTTCATTCACCGTCTATAGATTATTCCCCCGGTGTCCGCGGATAGCGGTGCGAACTTCAAAAATACCCCGATCGTGATCGTACTATAAATGTGAATGCCAATGTTCTTGCCTCCCGTACTTCTTAAATCTTCTCATCGATATTGGCATAAATTGAATGCCCCTGTCCATCAAATCCGATACAGCTTTATGCCTTTTAATGAACCTCTCCTCAATCTGTTTGAATGTCGTCGGGACCATTGTAGTGACAGGCAATCCACGTGCAGACTTCAATAAGCCATTGAATGACTTCGACACACTTGTAGTCAGGGCTCCCCATCATCTGCCACCATCATCATGCAATGTCCACATATAAGCTCATGTCCCATCAGCCAAGTATAGGCTCGTGGATCTAACTGCTGGATTGCTTCCATACGCCTCGTGAATTTGCACTGTTGGTGCTCAGTTGCATCCATCTATATTAAATCATGCAAGTCCTTGTTGTGATATTTCTTTTGTAAATTGGCCTTCAGGTGTCCCACACAGTAACGTTGGTATGCATAGGGTTCCTGCCATTCAAGAAAATACCGTGCAGAACTTAAAATACAACCATGTCAATCAGATTTTAGACAAATACCTAAACGCTGTTTGATAACGTGATGCTTCAAGTGGTTCAAAAAAAGTGTCCATGTCTCTTCGCTTTCATTGGCACAAATGGAAAAAGCTAGTGGAAATATTTGTCTGCTGGTATCTACAACAAATGCGATCAAAAGCTTAATATAATACTTTCCATAGATGAATACCGTCTATGGAAATTATCGGATGACAATGCACAAAACCATCTATTGCTGGTTTTAATGACCAGAACACATAGTTGAAAATATATTTCGGTCTTCCCGGACTCTGCTCACGCCTCCATTCAACAATAGTCCGGGGTTAAAGTGTTGCAATGCGTCTATATACCTGGGTAGAGATGAAAATTACTTATCCCAGTCACCATAAATAATTTCAAAAGCACGTTGCGCCCGAGATATGCCTTTCTTTTGGTTATAGTACACCCATACTCCTGGTGGACGGCTGTAATACACTCTTTGATCTTGAACCGAATGGACACTTCCAAGTATGAAATGAAGACAAGAGAAATCAAGCCTACATCTAAGTTGAAGTGATTCTCATTGAACGTGTCCATTTCACATATGTGGATACTAATACATTTACCCATTTTCCACAATCCTGATTTCTTCTTGTTGTCACGTAACATCTAGTGACAACCCATAAAGTCTCTACGACATACAACTTTGTATACCTCCGTATTTGACTCTCTTACCATCATCTCACGACACTCTCTTTTGCTGTAGATTTTTACAGCCCTGATTAGGCGAGCTTTATCACAAAAATACATGCCCTTTGCCAGCATCGTTGGTCTAGAATACTCCTGTTGATCGAAATTCGTCAGCATCCCTTGTGAGGACATCCACATCTGGTACTTGGCAAATTATCAAGGTAGGGAATATTCCGCTCATGAAACGGCACGTGGGACTCGTACACTCTTGGTCTAATGGGAGGTGGAGGAGCATGCTCCCTTGTCAGCTCAGGTTCGAAATTCACTTCCTCCTCATCATCACCCTCATCAGAAAAGGGTGTCATCTCTAAACTCATCGACATTGTTGTCATAATCACTATCATCTTCCTAACTCTACACATCTGCCAAATTACGAGTCAATACGTTGTCCATGGGCAACTGTGTGAGGTTAGGAACATCAAGTTGCTCATTTTCACTACAAGAAAAAGAACAAAATGATAAGTTACTCAACTTGATAAATACTTTACATATAGCTATATCACTTCACTTGCAAGTCGTACTGTGTTGACGTTTCATGATGGATATTTTATTATTGGTGATGACTCCCGGATGGACCACCATGGTCCAACATGCCAGAACTATGCATATTCCAACTAGGAGCGGGGTCATAACTTGTAAAATTCATATCCGGACGGTTCCCCTATGAGAAATATGAGTGTTAATACAAATCCAATTCAAACATAAAATAAACATCGCTAAAGGTTAGAAAAATTGATGTTTACCAGTCGTCTTGTGGGTTATATAAAGTCAAAAAATTATATCTTTGCTGCTCATTTGCCTGTGGTGATAAGTTTTAATCAAGTAAAAAGCTTTCATCATGAATATTTCCGGCAAAAACTGCTCCAGAATAACCACCCGATGGCTGGGGTTTATCCCTACTATGCACACCCTCGTTATTGAGAAAGTCTTCAACCTTGACGTACATTTCCAATAATTTTATTGCAATAATTTCCCTGCATTCATCCAAAATCCGCAAAAAATCTCTAAGAGTTTCATCATCTTTGATGTTAAACTCAGAATAATAAGCAAACCCATGCGGAGTCACAGAGTACGAAAATCTACCTGTTACTTTAAGGTTCAACAAACGTTTTCTCACACTTATTTTCTTATGTAAAAATGGTACCAATTTATTGTACTCCATTGTATGCGACAATTTATCATGGCACTGTGGAGGTGAACTATACTTCACAAAATTATTTTCCATTACAACCTCACCCCCCAATATAATGAGACCCTTATTTTTGGCTCTTCAGACACTATAAAAAAATACTTGATAACAAGAAAAAAAGTATGAATGGAAGTTTGAAGGATGGTTTGAATGAATTTTCATATATCATAATGCCTTTAAATAAGGCAAGTCCTAGCTCGGGGTGCAGATTTTTGTTAATGTAAAATGCAGTATAATACCGCGCTTTATGTATTTGAATTATTGTTATGTCAATTATCCACAGAACACTTATTGGTGGGCCCAAAAAAGAAGTAAAACATAGTATAATACCACGTTATTCGTAAAGCGCATTATTGTACTATGCTTTAATTTAATGGCTAAAATTCTATTAAAGTAAAACGCAATATAATACGCATATGTAGACCTGTAATCATAGCCTCATATTCGGCTTCGTTGTTAGTTAATTTTGTGGTTTTTATGGATTGTCTGATTATGCCGCAGACGGGCGGCCACAGGACTATACCGAGTCCGGATCCTCTTACATTTGTGGAACCATCCATGAACAGGGTCCATACCCCAGAGGAAGTGCCTGATTTTAATGAAAGGTCTTTCTCTACCTCAGGTACGAGGCTGGCAAGAAGTCGGCCACGAAATCAGCCAAGATTTGGGACTCAATGGCTGTCCGAGATTGATACTCGATGTCATACCTTCCGAGTTCGATGGCCCATGTGGCCAATCAACTTGATGGATCAGGTTTATGCAGTATACTCTAGAGGGGATAAGTTGTTAGGATGCAGATACGATGGCACTGAAAATAAAGCTTCAACTTGTTCGAGACACTTATTAGTGCAAGAGCCAGTTTTCCTAGATGGGGGTATCGAGTTTCGGCGTCCCCTAAGATGCGAATTATGTAATAACTAGGAAAGTGTGTACCTTGCTCTTCTCGGACCAATACGCCGCTTACCATTATTTGGGATACATCTAGGTATAGATATAGTGTTTCACCCTCCTCGGGCGTGCGCAGCAAAGGCATGCTGGATAGGTACCATTTTAGTTCTTCTAGGGCATGTTGGCATTCTAAAGTCCACACGAAGTTGTTCTTCCTTTTAAGCAGGGCGAAGAAATGGTGGCTATTTTCTGACGATCTTGATATAAATCTGCCTAGGGCCGCGATCCGCCCCGTTAATCACTGTACGACTTTTACGTTGTTTACCACCATAATCTCTTCGATGGCCTTTATTTTATCAGGATTGATTTTGATCCCCTTGTTTGAGACCATGAATCCTAGGAATTTACCCGAGCCTACTCCAAAGGCGCATTTCTCAAGATTGAGCTTCATTTTGTTGCTTTTGAGGATGTCAAAGGTTTCCTGCAAATGGGTCAAATGGTCCTCTGCACACAGGGATTCATATCAACAATATATACCTCTATTGATTTTCCTAACTGTTGCTCGAACATTTTGTTAACTAGCCGTTGGTACATTGCTCCCGCATTTTTTAGCCCGAAGGGCATTATGTTATAACTATATTTTTCGTATTTTGTGATAAGCAAGGTTTTTCTCCTATACCCGAGGTTCATTTGGATTTGATTATACCTCGAGTAGGCATCGAGAAAAGTGAGGGTCTCGTGGCTGGCCGTAGCATCGATCAAGAAATTGATATTGGGTAGTAGGAAGGAATCTTTTGGGCACGCCATGTTCAAGTCTTTATAATCTATGCACATTCTTAGCTTATTCCCCTTTTTTGGTACCTCTACTATATTAGACAGCCATTCGGGATACTTTACCTCCCTGATGGATCCAATTAGGGAGTTTCGCCACTTTCTCTTTGATGAAGGCATGTTTCACCTCGGACTGTGGTCTCCTTTTTTGCTTCATTGGTTTGAACTTGGGGCAACGCTTAGTCTGTGGAAAGTTATCTCCGGTGGGATACCTTTCACATCTAAATGGGACCAAGGGAAGCAGTCGATATTATTACTGAGGAATATAATAAATTCTTCCCTGGGTTTGGGGGTTAGCCCTGTACCTAAGTATACCTTGCAATCCAGGAGGTGTTTGATCAAAATGGTTTGCTCCAGCTCCTCGACTATTGACTTGGTCGCGTTAGATTCTTTGGGGGCAACAAAAGTTTGGGGTGTGAAGAAGTCTTCTTCATCGTCTTCAAGGGTTTGCGCGCTTCTCTCCACGTCCAAGGCTGGGTATGCGGGAATTGTCATCTCGTGGTGGACTGCGAACATTTCCTTTACTGCTTGCTATTCCCCATATATGGTCATGATACCGTCCCTGGTGGGAAACCTTATTACCTGGTGCAAGGTCGAGGGAACGACCTTTATGTTGTGTATCCAAGGTCTGCCAAGTAGGGCAATGTATTTCATGTCACCGTTGATGACCTGAAACTCGATGTTCTGGGTAATGCCGGACCTGTCGATTGGGATAATGATTTCTCCCTTTGTTTCCTCTCCGATCATGTTGAAACCATGGGGGACCCGAGAGGTGGGGATGACTTGATTGAGCAATCCTAGCTGTCCTACTACTTCTGACCTAATTATGTTGACCGAGCTGCCTGGGTCCACGGGCACACACTTTATTCTGGTATTGTTTGAGAGAAACAAGATGAGTAGAGCGTCGTTGTGCGGTTCCATCATAGCCTCGAGGTCCTCCTCGCTGAATATAAGGATTTCTTCAGGCGGACGCTCCCGGGCCAACCCTTCCTCTACAGTGGGTGTCCTTGCTTATTTAGAGACGAGCCCTCGGGGGATGTCGGCTCCCCCAATAATCATATTAACATTGGCTTCTTGGTTGGCGTAAGAAGTTCCATTGACTTGCTATGTATCTTGTGAGTCCGCGTCCGCTAGTACTGGTCCTGGTGCGTTATCGGGATTCTATAGTGGTGTCCGGTGGCCGGGATAGCTATACCATTTTCCCTGTGATTTCGAGGTGGTCGTTCTCAACTCTGTTCACCAAGCCAGACATTTTTATTTTAAATCAAAGGATCCTTGGACAAGAAAAAGTGTGAAAGATGATATGCGTCTGCGTAATGAAACTAGCAAGAAAATAATCACTATTATTTTTAGCCCCACGGTGGGCGTCAAACTGTTTATCGTGAAAATGGTAACGATAATTAAATTTGTAAAATGGGACTCTAAAAATACGTGATATATTCATGAGCTAGTTGTTAGAGCAGATGAAGCTAGTAGTATGAATTTTAACAATGGATCATGAGCTAAAACAAGATAATGATTGAAACAAAGGGCCTGCTACCCTGATGTAGGTTTGGTCTATGGGGGCTTCGGGGTCGATCTCGATATCGAGCTCAGGGTATCGAGGATAATCGAGCGTAGTATAACAGTTAGAGATATAATTAAATGAAGCTCTTTATAGTCAAAACCAAGTTATACAATGAAGAACTCATATAAAAGCGAAGGATATAGAGATATCCTCGGATCAGTGAGAGTCAATAAATTTAGAAAGAAGCGAAAGAGAGAGATATTATTGCACTTATGGAGAAATGGAGCAACATCAGTCCCTTACAAGGTAGGGCGAGTGCCCTTTATATAAGAGGGGAACTCGGTTACGATTACATGTGTATTTAATTTACGAAATATGGAGAAGTGATGGATTGACGCAACACCTCAGTGTAACCTATGGATAGGCCGGCCCTGTCAGACTCAACTTCCTGTCTTAGGGGATTCCCCTCTTTTTCTTTTTCTCGGCCTCGAATCGGGCCTTGATAAGCCCCAAAGGAGAGGGCTAAGTCGTGGATTCATGTCCTTAGGGTCTCGAGGTACCTACTTGAGATGGCTTAATGGTGGGAAATCGGGCCTTCTGATTTCACCGCGTACAAAGGAGTTTAAATAAGGTGATCTTGTGTTGTTGTGTAATTCTAGGTTATGGATGATTATTGAAAAATTAAAGTCTAACTAGAGTGGTCCATTTGAGGTTTTACGTGGGACACCCTTTGGTGAATTGGACTTGAAGAATAAAAAAGATGAGATTTTTACAGTCAATGGTCACTAGGTGAAACATTATCTGGGGAAATATGGTGATGGCCACGTCATGGTAGTAATTCATTTTAAGTGATGGTTATCTGCATCGTGCCACAATGTTAAATATCAGGAGCTTCTTAGGAGGCAACCCATGTTTCTTTTTCTTTTTCTTCCTCTTTAGATAGGTCTTATTTTATGCTGACTGGTTTTGAAGTGTGTTGCAGGAATGGGTGTGCTTTATAGGGACCGTTCTCAGAGAAATTAGCTAAGTATGGAAAAAGTGCAGCCGCACAATTTGGAATGCCACAACAAAAGGGATCTGCGGCTGCACAACTAGAAATCAAAAATTACACTCTCTGAAGTTTGCCTATCAGAGAAATAGCCAAAGTACAACCACACAAGGAAATATGAGGTACACACCAAAATCTGCGGTCAGATACGTAATTCTACGGACCGCAGATCATAAAAGGGTAAATGTATAACAAGTACAAGAGTTCCGACCACAGAAGGAATTATGCGGACGCACTCATTTTTTGAACTCTCACCCAACCCATTAAATATAAATAGTAGTATTTACCTTGAAAATGGTAATTACAATTAAATTAAATTATGTGGTTCTATAAATACGTGATCAATTTTTATGCTAGTTGTTAGGCAATGGATGCTAAGTGAAAGATTAGAAATAAAGATTATAACTTAGAGATGATATGATAACTGAACCAAACAACTAGAGATCGGGGCCTCGAGCTGTCGTATATGAGGCCTCGGGGTCAAGTTGGGTGATCGACTTAGAGCGATCGAGGGAAGACTAACAGTTATGAGAGCTATGATGGAGGCTCTTTACGATCAATGATAAGCAATAAATGATGAACAATAAATAGAACACAATAAATATAAGCAATAACTGTAAGTAATGAGATCAAGAGAATATGTTAGAGAGCAGAGAAAATTTTCTTATGTTTCTTGGTATTGAACATTAGATGTGTACAAAATGACAAGGATCCCCTTTATATATTAGGCGGAATCCCAACATAGTACAAGTGAATTAATTACAAAGATATGAGGCTGGTATAGCCATTTAATGCTTTGATTCATTTTTAGTCTAATCTACTAGACTTTGTCAGTTCTATTTATGTGCTTTTGGAACTTTACATTGATCCACTGAGACCACCAATTTACACTGCCTCGGGGATGGTCGTTACTTACACTACCTCGAAGTCGATCACTGAGAACCCTCGAAGTGGATCACCGAAAACCCTCGAGATGCCTTGATGATCCTAAAATCGAACCATCGAGTTTTACTGTATACAGATTGTCCCTGCATTTCCTAGAACGAAGTGATAGGAAACGATTTTGAAATCCTACTCCTTAAGCATTATCATCATGATATCAGCCTATCAGAGCATTAAATGCCATAACTCAAAAGCCGCGCAAGGGTCACCATCAACACGACTATCGAGAAGCCCACAAACCACTATTAGTTCGTCCTTTCCGCTGCCCATATGGCTTCTATAAATACTCAATCTTTTGATAACTCACACTTTTACAACATCTTTAAGTTTTTAGGCCAAAGCCATCCCCTTTCACATTCTTCCTTCTTCTGTTCTTGATTCCTTACTTATTTTCTCAGAAAGGCCTTTCCACCACCATGGCTAAAACCTCTAAAATAGTGCCTCGAAAAGAGGATGTTACCTCTTCTTCTCAAAAATCCAAAGGCAAACCTAAAGTGATACCCACAATTGAATAGTGTACCTCTACCGAGTTCAACAAAGTGAACAATTTTTCTATCGATAGACCCTCGTCTACACTAGGTCGATGTGAACACGTGTCCCAGTATATTCGCGTCGTAACTAATATAGAAAAAGTGAAGGAAGACTGTTGATAGAAGAAGGCACTGCTGGTTGAGATCCCCTGTTCTGATGAGAGTATAACAGACCACAAGGCTGGCTTCGTTTCTGTATATACATACCCATTCACTTTGGGCCCCGTCGATTCTTTAAACTTTTCTTCCCCGGTGATAGATCCGGTTATTCTTGACTTTTGTGACAATTACCGAGTGACGCTTGGCCAAATCGATCCATCTTTCTGGAGGATAGTCTACATGCTCCGTTACTTCTCTAACAAGGTCGTGGATACAACCTTTACCCATTACCATTTAATAAGATTGTGTAGCCCTCGACTTTATTGAGGTTTGATTAAGCTTCACCCTCGGTCCAAGAAGCCGTTTTTCTCGAGCATTGATGAGGAGAAGATCGAGGGCGGATGAGCATATTTTTCTGAGTGAGAACCTTGGATATCATTCCAACCAAAAGGATTCCATTCCTGGAGGAGTGGAATATGCAGCATAAGTACCTCTCGTTCGAATATGCTTTACTTTCTTCTTCCTTCCTTCCAAAAAATGATCTTCCCTTCGTTTATGCAACTACCATTTGGTATCCTAAAGCGAACTAGGATCTGCTGAGATAGATTAGGCAATTGGATGCTTTCTTCCCATTTTACGGGCGGTCTTGGCCGGACTTGGCTAAAACACGATGGCTGACCAAGAATCATGGTAAGCCTTTTTGTTGTCGCCTATACCATGTTCCAATTCCTCTTTTGTGTTAGCAAGTTTTGATCATTATGCCTGCACAGGCCTTGGTGATGGAGTGCTGATAAGACTGCCTCCCGAGGGTGAGGGTAAGGCTTCGAATCCTGGTAAGGGCAAGAAGAGGAGAAAAAGTAGGTTACCGATTCTCCTGTGGCAAAGAAACCTAAATCACATAGACCTCGAGCTACTGTCAGGACCTCGGCTTCAGTTTTAAGAGCAAGTCCCAGTACTGCGAATGAGGACGACGATGATGATGAGTACCGTTTGGTACAAAGGATGAGGTCAGGCACGGATTTCCCACAAGCATCCCGACCAAAGGCCTTTAAATCAGGAACGGTTAATTCAGGTCAATCCCTTGTGGTGGAGACCCTCGACAAGGGTACGAATGCAGTCCCTGAGCCCCTGGTTAAATGTAGTGTAATTCCTATTGAGGATATCGTTACTGCTGGTTCCAAAGGGTTCAAGCCCGGAGCTTTTCGAGGACAGGATTTTCCCCTTGGTGATATTGATTCCCTGGGTGGCCTTAATTTGGGTCCTCGGTTCTCGCCCGGGGAATTAAGAGATGCTTAGGACCTAGAGGCTACCAACATGGGGGGTCCTCTCAAATGGGGAGATGAGCTTGACAACTGCCTTAATGACATTGATGTCAGTGAGAACATAGATCTCGATGCTCCCAACGCTATCGAGGAAGCGGAGAAGTTCTAGCAGCTTGTGATAGCTCTTTATGTACACTTTTCTAGTCTCAAGCATTTTTCCTCATTTTTCTAACTCTTCTGTTTTATTGTAGTCTAAGGAGATGTATGATCACGCCTTATCTAGGCTCCAAGACGAGCTTTCATGCCATGGCAAGGACCTCAAGAATCTCACCTCGAGACTGTAAGAGTCGTAGGCCTCCTCTGCCTGAAAGAAGGAGGAGTTAAGAGAGCTTCAGGCGATTTTGGAGGTAGCACTCTGAGAAAAGGCTGGCCTTGCTGAGCAGGTAACTTTTTATTCATAAATTCATTCGCCATTCTCTCAATTTGATGTTTACTGACTTATCTTTTCCTTTGCAGATCAGATAGAAGGATGTTCTCATGGGGCGACTTCGGGAAGAAGTTGCTTCTATGCACATGGAGATCTTCAAGCTGAAGAGGCAAAATGAGGTTGTGAACTCGCAGTTGTCATCGACCTAGGGTCTTCTATGAAATGCTCGAAAAGAGGTTGCTGCACTATCTACGGCCAAGTCCGAGGTTGAAGAGTCCCTATATTTCTAAGAGACGTTGTTACTGCAAATTAGTTGGCCTGAGAGATATCAGAGGAGGCCGAGCAAAAGCTGACTCAGACTGTCGTATATGCTCGTGCAAAGTCTAGGAGGCAAGCCTTAGAGGAAGCCAATGCTGAAGGTACCAATCTTTAAGCTAAGATCGAGGAGGCCCGTGATTTGGAGGAGGAATTGGCACTCTTAGTCACTTTGGATGAAGATCCTGGAGATGGTTCAGAGGGCAACAACAATGAAGAGTAGGCCTACATAGGGGTATGCATTCGAATTGGTTTATTGATAAATCGAATCGATTATTTTTTATCGGTTTATTGATATCGATTTATCGATTTTTATTTTGATTTTGAAACTTTCCTTATCGAGTTATCGATTTTGATTTTGTCCTCTTCGGTTATCGGTTTATCGATAAACCGATAAGATATACTAAAAAGACAAATATACCTTTATTCTATAATACCATCTCCTTTACCCTAAGTCCCTAAACCTATTATTTCCTCTACCCTTTATGTCCAGCTTTCAACCATTTATTTCTGTCACAACCCATTTCTTGGCCCAAATCTGGTTTCCCTAATCTCTTTGTTTTCTCATATTCTTGGCACAAATCTAAGGTCTAAAGGAAAACCCAGTTTCACAGTTTGCTTTGTTCTGGAGGATGAGAAATTGAATACTCAATTTGACAAGTTGAATGCTTAATTTGAGACTGGGATAGGGGAGATTCAAATAAAAATTGAAGATCAGATCTCAACAACGTGTTTAGCCAAAAAATTGGCGAGGAAAAAAGCGGAGAGGTTTACTTATCTTGTGGCTGCGGTTATGTCTAGTTTTGGGATTACTTCATTGGCTATTATGGCCGTCTTTTACAGATTTTCATGGCAAATGGAGGTATGTAACACTTTATAATTAATTCCCACTTCATTCTTCTTCTCATTTTTCTTATTTTTAGAAAAATTGCTTTGTACTAAATTTTCTAATATTCTGTTTGGGTGTTGGTGGAGAAATGCATTTAGCTAAAATGTTTGGTACATTTGCTCTCTCAGTTGGTGCTGCTGTAAGTTTCTTCTTTTCTACTATCTTTTCGCGTCTATTGTAAGTTGCTTTTTAGCTTTTTTTTGTCCACATTAGTTAGGCTTGTTTATAGTGATACACTTTTCGTGGAATTCCACAAATTTTCTTATTGGTATAATCCATAACCGAATCGATAAGCCCTAAAAATTGATAAATCTAAATCAAAAAAATCAAAACCTTATTGAGACGATAACAATAAGCATATGTACAAATCGATAATCGATAAGTAATTATCGATAACGGTCAAAATCGAATCGATAAATCGAATGCACTCCTCTAGGCCTTCGTCGTCTTTGTTTTTATTTTTTCTTTCTGGGTATGTATTCGTGGTGAAACAGGTCTTATAAAGGTTCCCCTTACAAACATATTTCTGGTAATATAAAAAAAAGATTTTTTGTTTCCAGCCTTGCATTATTTATTTTTCAACGATCATGATGAATTCAGTATTCGAATTTTGATGTCGACTCTTAGGAGTCCATATTTGGGGGTAATCGGGACCCTCGAGATAGGGCACCATCTCGAGATTAGGTCTGTAGCTCCTTTGGGGACAATGCTTATAATAGCAGAAATCCTTGGGGTCTTAATATTTCCGAGCAACATATGACAACATTATTCATGAGACATAGTAGTAGGGCCCCCGGTCTGGTCCCACCAGTACATTTCCCAAAAAGTAGTGCTGTCATGGCCAAACCTAATTGATCTTCTAGATAGGCGAACAGTCATCACTTGCCTCTATATATGTATTCGCTTATTTCTTAACTGGAGATTCTGCTACTCTGGGTAACTATCCCACTCATAGAACTTTTGTTCTTTGTGCTAGTTCTCTTGTCATTTCAATTCAAAGCCTTCGCCCAAATCTTCATCCTCCTCTTCCTATTTTACTATAGCCATGGCTACTACATCAAAATCCATTTATCAAGGAGATGGGTGTTCTGCCTCTGGTCCGTGTTTTTGGTCGATGGTACATCACCGGTATCCGGTGAGCGGGCCTCGAGGTGCTTTGTCTCGAGGAGAGACTTTACATTGGAGAGACCTCCCAACGTTCACGGGCATCAGGAGCATGCATCGAGGTTTATCTCCTTAATAGGGGAGGAACGTCTCGAGATGATTAGGAAAGACTGCGGATGGGGAGAAGGAGTGGTACTACAGGTACCTTCATTGGAGGAGAGCATCATGACCCATGTCGAGGGGTTTTGAACGTGTATACGTATTCCTTTATGTTGGCTTCCCCTGACATGGTCGTGCTTGAGTTCTGTAGGAGGTATCAGGTTACCTTGGTGTAGGCTCACCTATCCCTTCGGAGGATAGTGCTGATGATAAGGTGCTTTGTGGATAAGTCCATGCTCAAATTCACCATTAGCCATCTCGTAGGTTGTATCGACCTCTATATTATCAGGGCTCTATCACTCTGCAACGTCGATCCACCCGGTCCCCTACCATTAGCGATGAAGAGCATGAGGATCGAGGGTGGATGAGCTTGTTTGTTCGAGCATGAATAGCCGATATTATCCCTAGATTCTTCCATTTCTTGAGAAATGGAATTTCACTCATAAGTGGTTCACTTGTATTTTTATCGCTTTGTCCATAGTGGAGGTGGGCTCCGTAAAGATGTTTTTTATTTCATTTTCTTTAACAATTCCTTGGTTGCCGAATGAGGTTCCTGAGCTGGCTGAATGGTCTCATAAGCTGGCAACTTGCTCGACTTATGATAAGCGCAAATGGCGAGACCTGTCCAAGGGGAGATGGGAGGAAAGCATCATGGTAGGTGTTTAGTTGCTTGTTTCCTCACAAAATTACTTCTTTCTAGCGCACTAACTCTGCAGCTGCAGGTGTTGGAGGTTTTTCCGAGATGAGGCTGTGTCTCCTGGGGGAGGAGGAGAGATCAGTAGCCTCGGGGCCGAGGATCGATCATAAACGGAAAGAATTTTCAAGGTGTGAGGATGCTCACAGCGGGGGGGGGGGGGGGGGGGGGAGTTCTCCTCTGAGGTTTAAAAGAGATGAGTAGGCCGAGCTTCCGGCTTCGAAGGCTTATATTTTTGAAAAAAACATTTCATGTTCCCGTCAAAGGTATTTCGAGGGACAAGTGTCATCCGGCGCCTTCCTCTTCTCCTACCGAAGGCACTTCAGGGGAAACTAAACCATCAAATGTAGGTTCGACCTTTAGTGAGGCTCAACGGCTTAGCTTTATGGTAAGCTTTGGTATCCTGTATGAGCTTCTATTAGTGTCGCGTCCTCCCTTTCTTATTGAGTTTTCTTTTGCAGGCCTTTAACAAACTTAAGTCTAAGATACTTCACCGTGAGGCCAAGCTGCGCAAAGCTTTGGATGGGGAGAAATCCATAAGGCTCCTTTCTACGAAAAAATAAAGATGAGCTGGTATACCTACGGTGTAAGGCGGATCGAAGTCGAAACTACGAAATCCATCTCGAAGATAAGTAACCTACACTTCGTGTCGATGTATGCTCCCCTTTCCACTTTTGGAGATTAATATTCCGATATTTCAGTTCAAGAACAAAATGGAGGTGTTGGAATGACTTTGGGGTGATGTTTACCAGGTCAAACGTGAGTTTAACGAGTTGAAGGCTCAGGCAGATGCTCTAGTTGCGACCAAGGAGGATGCTTTGGTTAAGGCTTCCGCCCTCGAGATGCAAATTTGGTATGCTCGTGCAAACAATTTTGTCCGAGCGATTATGATTACAAGGCTCGAGTCTGAGCTTTTGAAGGCAAAGGCTAAAGTTGTGGATGCCCGAGCTGAAGTTGTAATGAGCCGCACTAAGGTTGACCAGAAAGTAGTGGCCTATTTGAACGGTGCTTCCAATGCTCGAGCTGAGCTGAGTTGAGAAGGGCTCTTGACCATTAAAGCAAAAATAAAGAGTACGTGAGGTGTAAATCTCAGAGGGAAACCCTCGAGGAAATTCATGCCAGGGGCTTCGACCTCTCGGAAAAGATAAAGCAGGCGAAGAAGGAAAAATATGATGCTAAATTCTTTTTGTCTGATGTCGAGAAAGAGGCCGATGGGCATAGTTCCCGAGAGGGACGTAGATTCCTTTTTTGATTCTGTGTATAGTGCTTTCAAAGAACATTTGTAAACGGAGCTTGTATTTTCTCCCATGTACGTATAAAAGGAAAACTCACGGTTTTATTTTTCCTGCATTTCTTTTGCTTGATTTTAGCCTGATGAACTGGTCTTTGAGTTAAAAAGAATCCTTAGATTTATGGTATGCCCTAGGGCTCATTGGGTTGTCCCGTAGGCTCTTACGTGCTTGGTCGGTACGACCTTTTAGTATAAGCCGACATTCAAGCTCCTATGCTTTTGCTCTTAGGCATGTTTGGTCAACTATTTCGGGTTCAGTCTCCCAGTCGGGTATCGACTCGAGCTCATTCCACCCTCAAGTTTTTGAATTTCTAGCTGACCCTTAGGCTCTTACGCATTGGGTCGGTACGACTTCTGGTATGGGTTGGCGATAGTAGATCTTAAGCTTTGGGTCGGTACGACCTTTTATATTGGACTTTGTATACGGTGAAATCAGGGGGTCTAATTCCTCGTCATCGAAGCACCTCAGAAGATCATCTCAAATACTCGAGGCTACGATCGAGTTATCCTCCCTCGAGGTTCATCTACGCTCGACCTTGGGACAACGTTGACCGCGACTATGGTAGAAATGGGGAGTTCCCAAGGCACACGGCTAGGGCTGATAAAGTCTAGTGGGCTACTCTAAACCCGAATCAAGTCATCATCTAGCTGTCCCATCTCAAAATCTTTGTAATTAATGCATTTTGTACTATGTTGGGATTCCCCACATATATAAAGGGGACCCTTTTCATTTTGTAAACATCTGTTGCTCTATACTAAATAGAAAAGAACATTCACTCTGCTCTCTAACATACTCTCTTGATATTATTGCTTCCATTTATTATCTTCATTATTGTTAATTATTTATTGCTTATCATTGGCCATAAAGAGCCTTCGTTGATTTTATTATAACTGTTAGTTATACATCGTTCACCTTCGATAGCTTACAGTTGAGCTCCGGAATCGACCTCGAGACCCCCAAATCAACACGCTCGAGGCCCCGACTGTTAACCTATCGGTTTGGTTATCGCCTTACTCCTTACTCTTATATTGTTTCTAAATCTCACACATAGCATCAACTGCTTAACAACTAACATAAAAATAGATCACGTATTTTTAGAGTCCCATAATCAAATTTAATTGTTATTAACATTTTCACGGTAAAAATGCTTTATTTTTCCCTCGTTAACGAATTTTTGAAATTGTGTTTGCCTGAATCTTTGACGGTTCGATAAAACCTCGATTGTGAGTCGTTATATGGCGATGATCGAGCACCTCGGGAGGTTTAGCTTGGTGGTTGAGTATCTCGAAACCTGTAGTTAGGAGCTAACATGGTCGAAACTCTTTTGTCTATGTTGAGGGTAGCCTATTTAACCGGTTGTTTTTCAAGTACTTTCAAAGTAACTAAAGGCAGTGATTTTATAGCGACGATCGGGCGTCCCCGAGTCGCGTTAGTTTGGATGGTACAACCTTTTGACCGTAGTCATTTGTGTTTGGTCGGAGCCTTTCAGTCCCCGAGTAAAGTAGTTTTGGCGTCTATATCAAGGGTATGCCTTTTTAGGGGTCTTATAAGATTGATATATAGCCTTAACTTTAAGATCTTGATTATGCCTTTGGTAAGGTCTTACAAGTTTTACATGCCTTTGAGGTTTTACAGTTTTGGCTACTTGGTGCAAGTATGATTCATGCCTTACTTGAGATCTTACAAATATTTTCACTTTGTACAAGTGAGGTTCATGCCTTGCTTGAGGTCTTATATATTGTTACTGCCTTATATAGGTCTTATGAGATCGAGTCTGCCCACATAGGGTCTTATGGACTTGGGTTTTTGATAAGTCGAGGGGGATAACTATTGGTGGTAGTCCCCGAGTCATCGAACATTTCCTAACTCGGGAGACTTTTATTGTAAACTTGGTACTGCCTTTTTGAGGGCTTACGAATTCGAAGTTTTTGACCTGGGGGTCATATGGCATTTGAATTTCGACGCCAGTCCCCGAGTGTGCGGAGCATTTTCGGCTGTTGGAGCCATTTTATGCAATCTTGATGTTGCCTCATTGAGGGCTTGCGAGTTTAAAATTCTGACCCGGAGGTCATTCATGCTTTGAATTGTTGATGCAGATCCCCGAGTGTCCGGGATGTTTTTGGCTCTAGAGCCGTTTTTGCGAAAATACCAAGCTTCTTTGAAATGCAAAATGCTTTGGAAAGTATTCTTCTGATTACTTGGTACAAGTATACATGTTTTTGATGTTAAGGGATCGGTTATTCTATACGGACATGGTTCGTTCAATCGTTTGGCCTGGTACATTGTTTTCCTATCGAGACCCCATTTAGCGCATCTTGGCTTCTCCAAGAAGGTGACCTTCCAGGGGGGATGCCGCCCAGTATCCGAGGTTGATTGCAAAAGAAGCCTTGAATATTTTTTGAGTTTTACTTAGGTAGCATATAAATTTTTCCCTCGTTAAAAACCTTGCCAGTAAAACCCTTTACGAGATAAAAACCTGGTCGAAGGAAGAGAGTGCAACGCGTGCTTTAAAACCTTAAGGCCTTTGAGTTGGATTGACGCTTTGACTGTCTCAGTCAGACACCTGCGTAAATATTAGCGTGAGGTGTAAATTGAAAAGGAAGATGGTTATACCATAGTAGCGATGGTGCTTTGAGCCTCGGTAGGCCTTCAATATTTGCTCTGAGGACACAATACAATCCTTTATTTATTCATTCTAGTACAGACGAGAACATGTCTCATGGTTGCTATTTCACTACTTGTTTATCCTTCAGTTCCTTTGATGGTGGAGATATTCGAATTTTGTGTTGTGTTGACCACATTGACTGGTAGGATGGTTTCTCCTTTCGTTGTTTCGCTCGCCATTTTGAACCTGTTGAGGACTTGAGAGGTTGGCATAATATGGTCAAGCAGGCCGAGATGCTCTATCACCCTCGGTCTAATAATATTGGCCAAGCTACCTGGATCTACAAGTACATGTTTAATTTGAAATGTATTCACAAGAAAAAAAGTTACTAGTGCGTTGGTATGGGGCTGAGATAGAGCCTCGAGTTCGCTTTTCCCTGGTGAGGGATGTTTTTGTTCTCCTAAATGTGGGTTCCCGCAGGGCTCCATCACCTCAAAAGATCGTATGGACGACATGTTACAGCTCATCTACTTCATTATTTTTGGTCGCCTCTCTTTCCCGAAACTGATTTTTGGCTCGGTCAATGAGAAATTCCCAGAGGTGATCTTTGCTGAGTAATCGGGCCACTTCTTCCCGGAGTTGTCGGCAATATTTGTTTATGTGACCGTACGTGTTGTGAAATTCACACACTAGGTTATGGTTCCTTTGTGAAGGGTCTGATTGTACATGCCTTGGCCACCTGGTGTCTTTTATTTTACTGATGGCGAACATGATATCTGATACATCAGCGTTGAAGTTGTATTCTAACAAGCGAGGTGCCTCCTTTGACCATGTGTACCTATCGAACCCAGCTCTTCTAACAAGTCCCCAAATATTCTAGACTCGGTCCATCATTCGATCATTGCGGGGTATGTTGCGCCTCGGGATGTTTCTTCTATCTTCAGTGTATGGTTGGTATCATTCCTTGTGTTGCTTTGGCTGCTTTGCTAGAAGCTTGCTGGGATATACCGAGCCTGAGGGGGCTCCTAGTTGGTCATCTTCGACGCTGATCTTTGACTGATATCTATTGTGGATGTCCGACCAGGTCACGGCGGGATACTCGACTAGATTCTACTTCAGTTTTTTTGAAGCTACCGAGCTTCGCTCGTTAAAACCTTCGGTAAAGGCCCGCACTGCCCAGTCGTTGGAGACTGATGGTAGTTCTATTCGTTCCATCTGAAAGCAAGATATATATTGTCATAGCATCTCGATCTCCTTTTGCTTGATTTTGAAGACGTCGAATTTCCTTGTAGCTACCTTGATGGCACCAGCATGTGCCTTTATGAAAGAATCTGTTAGCATGGAAAATAATTCTATAAAGTTGGGAGCTATGTTGTGATACCACATCATGGACCCTTTTGAGAGTGTCTCCCTAAACTTCTTCAGCAGGACGCGTTCGATCTCGTCGTCCATCAGGTCATTTCCCTTCACCGTATAAGTGTAAGCAGTGATGTGCTCGTTGGGGACTGAGGTTCCATTATACTTCGGAAGGTCAGGCATTTTGAACTTCTTTGGAATGGGTTTTGGAGCAGCTTCCTGTGAGAATTGCTTTTGGACAAACTTCTTTGAATCTATACCCTTCAAGATCGGGGGTGTGCCCGGAATGTGGTCGACCCTTGAATTATAGGTCTCTACCTTTTTATCGTTGTCTTCTATCTTTTTCTCTCCCGACTCGATCCTGTTTGTGAGGTCCTCGAGCTTCTTCATGAGGGTGGGGTTGATTACTGACCCGTTGTTGCTAGATCTGTTTTGTACCTGCTCGGCTGGGGAGTTTTCTGGTGACTTTGCAGCTGAGTAATCGTCAACTGTTGTGCCTATAACATTTCAAAAATAACGTGAAGGCTAACCTCCTATTCTTCCCTAGCTGGGTTTTATGAGCTTCTTGGTCTCCTTGGTGTGCAATCCTGTTAGTGCAGGAGCTATTATCGATGTGTTGGGTATCGCGTGAGACCCCATCCGCGGGGATCGGTTCTTGCATGCCTTCAAGGTTTACTGGTGGTGCGCCAATACCTGGAACAACTACACCATTTTCTCCGTGGTTCTCAAGACCGTTGTTTTCACATCTACTAACTGAGTTAGACATTTTGACTTGAAATCGAAGATCTTGGACAAGAAAAAGTGTGAAAGACAACTTGCGTTATAGAATGAACCAGCAAGAAAATAATCACTATTTTTTTTAGCCCCACGGTGAGAGCCAAAAAGTTTACCTTGAAAATGGTAATTACAATTTAAATTTTATTATGTGGTACTAAAAATACGCGATCTCCTTTTGTGCTAGTTGTTAGGAAATAGATGCTATGTGAAAGATTAAAAAGCAAGATTATAGCTTAGAGACGATATAATAACCGAACCAAATGACTGGAGATCGGGGCCTCGAGCTATCGTATATGAGGCCTTGGGGTCTAGTTGGGTGACCGACTTAGAGCAATCAAGGGAAGACTAATAGTTATGAGAGCTATGATGGCGGCTCTTTATGATCAATGATAAGTAATAAATAATGAATAATAAATAGAACACAATAAATATAATCAATAAATGGAAGTAATAAGATCAAGAAAATATGTTAGAGACCAAAGAGAATGTTCTTGTATTTCTTGGGATTGAATATTAGATGTCTACAAAATCACTAGGATTCCCTTTATATATGAGGGGGAATCCCACCATAGTACAAATGCATTAATTGCAAAGATATGGGGATGGTACATCCATTTAATGCCTTGATTCATTTTTGGACTAGTCCACTATACTTTGTCAGTTCTATTTACGCTCCTTGGGAACTTCACATGGATCCACCGAGACCACCAATTTACATTGCCTCGGGGCCGGTCATTACTTACACTGCCTCAAAGTCGATAACTAAGAACCCTCGAAGTGGATCATCGAAAACGCTCAAGATGCCTTGATGATCGTAGAATCGAATCGTCGAGTTCTACCATATCCAAGTAGCCTTCACTCTAGTGTTAGAACTTTACACTCTCTGAGAATTAAAATATAAGCTAAAATCTTGCACAGTTGAATCACTCATTTGCCTCATTATTCGACATCTTTGACCACTTCTTAACACCACTTTATCACTGGTATGTTCAAATCATCTTTAGAATTTTTCAATTTTCTTAATTTGGTTTTCATTTTTTTTAGTTATTTTAAACTAATTATCAAATTCATAATCATGCGGGCTATAATTTGTGTTGGGTAAACTCCTATTTTATATATGGGGGATAGGTATTTGGTTGATATTGTTTAATTTCTACTACCATGTCAAATTTGTGTGCAGAAATTGAATCTGCCCGATGAATTTTGAAATTGTGCGGTCGCACAAGGAATTGTGCGGTATGCAGATCTATAGGATAGGGCACTTGGTGTAGCATGATTGTGCAAACCACACTTGAAATTGTGCGTTCCACAAAAGTTCAACCGCAGCCACAGAAAAATGTGTATGGCCGCAGATCAAGCAATTTTCTGTCTTTAGAGAGTTGTCATTTTTGAGGTTCTAATGTGCGGCCGCACCCAAAATTTTGTGGACCTCACCTCAAATGTGTCGCACACAAAATTATTCGGACCGTAGAATCATTAGTGCGGTCGCACTTTCAAATTGTGCAGTCCGCACAACTCCATTTGCGGCGCACTGAAATATGTGTGAACTACACTTCCCTACCCTGTATAATGTTTTTGTCTGCAACTTTCTGCTTATCTACACTTTAACAACAACTGACTCCTATTGTTGTTTATTGAAAAAAATGGTTAGATCTCAAGGACGTGGTGATACATCAAAGGGAAGGGGTGAACCCTCCCGAGGCCAAGGAGAGACTACCCTACCACCCACCCTGTAAAGAGTTATAGCCAAAAAGATGATAGCCGGGAGAGGTCTAGAGCTTGCTGAGTCTAGTTCGTCCCTTCTAGGGAAGCATCGGAGGGTGACTCCGTGCAAGATTAGCTTGATGCTCAATCACTGCCATAACAGCTTCAAGATGAGTCTTCCACCTCAGAAAGCACTTTTGATGGTTCGGAAGATGACAGTCAAGGTTCAGAGCCCTCATCTACACGTTCCCCTGACGTACCACCTATTACAATTGATGAGGAAGATATTCTAAATGATGGTTCGGAGGAGGGTGATTGTAGAGTTATCGGCCTTAAGAGGTCGAAGAAGAAAGATTTTTGGGAAGATAGGTTCGTGACCTTGATTGTATTCAACAGATTCTTATAGTGGTGGCCGCAGATATCGCTTACGCTTGAACGTCATTTTTTATTGAAAGATTTGTATATTCACAACCCAAATGCGTCAAGAAAATTCCCGGAGATAAAAAGGTGGACATGGTTCACTCAAAGTGTGGCGGATGCCAAAGAGCACTTTGTTTGGGAATTTTACGCCAATGCAGCGCACATCAAGAAGGGGACCACGATGACGAAAGTGTGGAACATAAAAATAAGATTCGATGAGAGCACCCCGAAAGCATATTTAGGGTTAGAGGATATGGAGCTATTGCATTATCTAGAGCAGTTTTCACTGATGATGCAGCTCGCCCTTGGCTAGCTGAGATTTTGGCAGCACGTGGACAACCACTGCCATATATCACCATGGGGTTCCTATCCAGCGAACACCCTAAACTTTGAATCAAATGGATGTCAGACCTTTGTGTGCATTCGACTAAACCCGTTCTATATTGAAACCAGTCTCCCAATCCAAGGGCAATTCTAGTTGCTTCCATCATGGACGGGTAACCAATCAATGTGGAGGCCATCATGTCAGCCAACATATCTCTGGTTGGTCAGTAGGGTGATAGATCCAACCCGTATCCCAACACTATTATGGAGTATCTTATGGATGCGGGGGTGGAGTCCAAAGAGTTTTGACACAAAAGTTCGGGCAAAGAAGCCCTTCACTTGGTACTTACTGAAGGACCCCGAGGAACACAAAGAACAAGGGTCAGATGACTATTAGCGTAGGCCACTCTGATGAGCCTTCAGTGGTAGTTGCAGATTCACCAGCCATGCCTTCCATAGTAGCCTAGCCTTCTACCAGCATAGCCGCAATGCCTCTACCTCCATCCTAAGGGCCGTCAGCATCAGTTCCCTCTACTTCTATTTTGAGGTCGGTGCCTATGGCTGCTCATCCACTTTCTATGCTTAGAGTCTCCTAGGCACTGCGAGCGTTAGCAACTGGATGCAGACAACTACTGTAAAGCTGTCTGACCTATCCAATGTTGTTATAGCACGAACATCTATCCCAGTATCCCACATTCCTCCGATAGTGGAGGACTTTAAAGATGATTTTGGAGAATCAGAAGACTATCATGGATACTTTGGTGGCACACGGAGGAGTGATTAAGGAGCTAGGGAAGTAGGTAAAGAAGATGAGGAAATCCCAGGCATCCAAGAAATCAGTGGACAGATTGAGGTGAGTGGTTACCAAGATAGCAGCCGTTGGAGACCTTCTATTTGATTTGTTGATAGAGACAGCTCCAACAGCTCCAGTAGACCTAACAACACCAATAACACTAGTGGCACCACCTGGTCAGTCTGAGAAGCTAGACTTGGTTACCGACATGCTGAGGCGGTGCGACAGATGTTTGCCAACCCAGCTACTCCCAGAGCAGAGGATGAGATCCCGTTGGTGGAGCCTGAGGGCGGTGATGCTGCTATGGAAACAGAGATGTCCAAGACTACATAGGGAGCCCTCATTACTCTTTTCCTTCCTTATTCTTATTTTGTTAGGCATTGGGGATAATGCTTATTATTATTTGGGGGGAGGGGAGGTGGTGGAGTTTATTTGATTTGATATTTGACATTGGTTTGTAGTAACTGATAATATTTTCTTTTTCTTTTCATTATATATATATATTATTCTCCCTATCTATTGTTTTATATATTTTCTTTCTTCCTCTCTCATTGTTTATATTCATTTATGCTTTAAATAACTTACTTTATAGCTTCTTCATTTTTTTTTCTTAGTAGTTCATATTTAATTTTATAGCTTCTTGTTTATCTAATAGCCTCTTCTTAATCTAGTAGTTTCTTTTCACATTTAACTGACTAATAAGCCTTTGATTTTCTTAATGCCACGATTCTTTCCAATGGTAATTTTTGTGTGAACAAGATGACTTTTTCCAACGATGGATGGCATGACAACCTTTTTAAGGGATTGCGTCCATTTTTAATGTTTAGGTAAGAATAGTAGTATTAATGAATAAAAACACCTAATTGAGTTAGACTAGTAGAGTCAAACAAGCCTCAGTTGGTACCAACACACTTAACTACATTATTATAATTAAAAACAAGTTCGTGGAAAGAAATAGCTCTAGTTAGTGACCTTCTCACTCTTGTGTTGACTTAAGCAATCATCGAGTGGTTTAGTCGAATCATTAGTGATTTTCAATATGAAATATGATTGTTATGGGCCCTCGACTCTATCCTCTTTAACAATCCAGTTGTGTGAGAGGTGATATGTTTTTTTGCATGTCCAAGTACCCGTGCGAATGGTCTAGAACTTGCCCCGAATGTGTTTCTAGGCAGAATTTTAAGTTTGCTTGGCTTGAAAAGTGATTGTAGGCTCTCCTCGACCCGCTTGAAATTTTCCATGTCCCACCCATGTTGTTATCCCTAGTAACCCCAATTGATCCTAAAACCTTTCTCATTTGATAACCATGTTGCAAGCCTTTACCCGTTTTGTAGTGACCCTCTCTTGGCACCCGATATTTTCTTAACAATCTAGGGAAACATTTGGCTAAAACACATGTTTGGGAGAGATATGAGGATTTTAAAAAGGTATTAAGGCACAAAAAGAGAAAAGAAACTAAGAAAAGGAAAGGCAAAGAAAGAATAAAAAGAAAAATACAAAAAGTGAATAAGTTGAAGAGTTGAAGGGATTCAAAGAAAAGTTACGATACAAGCATGGACAAACAAATAAGTAGAAAATGAACATCATGACCAATAAAGGCTGATGTTAAGTCTCTCTAGTTCCCCTAAGAAAAAAGTAAATGCCTCAAAGAGTCGGCAAAACATGATCCAAAAAGAGAAGATGGAGTGCTTAAAGAAAGATGAACCCGTCCTATTCCAACATATCCAACCTTAGTTCAAAAGCTTTCATTACATTCTGAAGAAGCCCTATGTGATTTCAAGTCGAGTGAACTTACATTAGTGGTGATTTACATGAGGGACACACATATGGTACTTACAGTCGTACTTGTGACATTTTTTTCAGAGAGATGAGCGAACTTTTGACAAACCTTTGAATTGAGTGCTACATTCTAAAGTGAGATATGCTAACAGAGAATAGAGAAGGAGGAGTATGAGATCTACAATGACCTACATATAAGAGCGATCTTCCTTGATGGATAAAGTCAACTCTTGATGCTCAAGTGTCACACTAGAACTATTTCTGCTTAAAAATTTAAATCATTGCCTTGTTGATAATTCATAAGTGTTGTGGTTAATTGTTGGAACCAATTGATGTGTTATCGATGAACCTTAGATTAGCTGGAATAGATCATAACTTATGGAGGTTGAAATTACCTTATTTGCTTGAGGACACGCAAAATCTTAAGTTTGGGGGAGTTGATAAGTGGGGATTTTGACTATGTATTAGTGCCTTTTAGCTTTCGTTTTAGTCCAAAATCGTTTAATTATATTCCCTAAAACTGATGAAATATGCTTAATTGCAGGAGTATTGGAAAATGAACAACTAAGATGAAATCCAACTCAAGAAGGAGTGATCTGAATTCAAGGACAAAATCAGGCACAAAAGCTCAAAGTGCGGACCACAGATTTCCATCCGTGCAGATTGTGAAGGAAAATTTATCAAAGACCAAATGCAAAGTGCGGCTGCAATAGCCAGGAAATAGCACAAGTTCAAAGTGTGTTTAGCTCAAAGGAAGTGCGGAACACACAATTATTGTGCAGTCGCAGAAGTCAGCTATACAGCCATACTCAGAAATGTGCTGTCCGCAGAAGATCCCTACGTGGCCGCACCCAGAAATGTGTGTTTCGCAGAATATGAGAGATGCAGTTGCGGTTAAGAATTGTGCAGCCACAAGGATTCAATCCTTTGAAGGTGAAGCAAAGTACGAACCACACATGGAATTGTGAGGTTGTAGAACCTTCGAAAGGGCATTTTTTTCCGAAAATTCCAGCTTTGCATAAATAGAATAGTTTCACGAAATTAGGTCAAGTTTTAAATTTTCAAAGTGTTGTAGCCATTTCTTCTTGCTTCTTTAGGCACCTTTAGCTTAATTTGGCAATTTAACATTGGCTTTTCATACTTTTAATCTTTTAATATGAGTTTTATTATGTTTTCTTCTATACCCATTATAAGTAGCTAGAGTTTTTACTAGGGTTGTGACCTAACATTAGCGTGTAAATCTTATGGGTGATTAATTTTATTCTTGTTTATGAATGAATGTTGTTATTTAGCTAAGTTCATGCTTCGATTGTAAAATTAATGGTTGCAAACATTGATTTATGCCTATTTGACTTAGTCTCTTCTTGAGAAAGAGAGATCTAGTCTAGGTTAACTTAGCTAATAAGGAATTGAGTCAATTGAGAGATTGATTAACCAAATTAAAGGGTTCAACCTAGGCATAGTAACACCCTGACTTGGGCTCTTATCAACTGTTTTGGTAGATACCCATTTGGCCTTGAGAAAGCCAAATTAGGCAAAACCACTCTCTGACCGAGAGGTATTGAGTGGGCAACATAGTGTTGTGAGCTATAACACACCCCAATCAATAAAGCAGCATAAAAGTCTTTATCTCATTAGGCAAATACCTAGGTTATGGTCACAATCCTAGGAGTATGTTTATCTTTGAAAAACATTCAAAAATTATCTTCTCCAGTTTTATACACTTAGAATTGCAATCCTTAGCATAATTTAGAAGTAAAAACAATACCCTGTTTGTGGAAGTACAATCTAGACAATTCACGTACTCACTCCAAATATATACTACTAATTCCAATCTTAGCTCCCTGTGGATTCGATCCCGACTCCTTGTTGAGAAACGGCCATGTCATACCTCATTTGAGGCGTGCATTTGAACCTGATCAGTATAAATTGGAGATTTGGGAGTTGATTTGAACTTGATTTTGGTATCTAATTACGTACTTAGACGTGGGATATAGATAGTCAGGATCCATCCCTTGACTAGAATTTTGACCAAGTGGGCCCGGGTTAACTTTGTTTAACTTCTGGGTATTTTATTAAAGAATGAAACTTTATTGTTTGAAATTAATTACTATGGCCTTGTTTGACGTTATTGAGTTGTATTTGACTAGATTTGACTTGTTTGGAGGTTTAATTGAGAGAGAAAGCTATTTTGGAAGGTTGAGGACTATTGGTTGGAGGTAAATCTCTTGTCTATCCTTGTAAGAGAGAATTTTCCATATAGATGATCTATTTGCTACTTTTTTCTTGGTTTAGAAGCTACATTTATGCAAAATTATGAGCGTATATGCATTGCTAGATTATGACCATATCTAATAGAAATTTGACTTATGTTTATGCCTTGTTTGGAGTATGTGAGCTTACTATTCATGTTTCATTGATTCTATGAGTGCGTGATGGCTCAACTTTCCATATTGAGCTTCCTTGTTGAGCCGTAGGCACATACTCGTCTTATTGCTTCGTGCTTTAATGGTTAACTGGATTATTTGTTAAATGTCATGATAAAACTATTCAATGATGAAATTGTTAAGATTTTGGAGAAGAATTAAATTCCATGATTAGCCATAACTATATCTTATCCATTTATGCTTTTATCCGTACTATTATTATTATTATTATTATTATTATTATTATTATTATTATTATTATTATTATTATTATTATTATTATTATTTACTATCTTTGATTATATTTCCTCATATGCATACATATATGAGTTGGAGAGTTGAATATTGTGAAAAGATGAGAGTTTGGCACCACATACATTATGATCAGATATTGATTATTGATGAGATTGTTGTGGATAGGGGTAGCTCATCCCAATGATATTATGTATAGATTTGGTGGCATGACACCACGAGTACATGTGTGGATCAGGTGGCATGCCACCGTGAGAATATCCATGGATCGGGTTATGTATCGTAATGTTATAATATTTATTAGTGGATCGGGCTGCATACTGCAATTGCGCTTGGATTTGTTACTTTCCATTTGGAGTCAGGTTACTTTAGGCCCTGTGAGTGCAAGATACTCAAATTGGTATTGATTATCACACTTGGTCTATGTCGGGTATATGGAAATCGTACAGATAATTTGTATTGGATCGTGAGAATGCATTGGTAGCTTAGACTAATGCAATGAATCTTATGATTTTTTGGCTGATGATTAACTCATTTAATGTTTGAGAAAGGTTTGAAATATTTGATATTGTATGCCATCTCCTGTTTGAAGCATGTACATACCAACTTTACTATGACTTCACTGGTAGAATTTATTGATATAACATGTTGTATTTCATATGTTGTTTATGCCTCTCATGACTATTGAGCTGATAGTAGGTCCGACTATCGACCTCTCGCTACTAGTTTTTTTAGGCTAGAGTTGATACTTACTGAGTACCGTATTTTGTACTCATACTATACTTTTGCACATAGTAGTGCAGGTTCTGAGGCTAGTTTTGGTGGAACAAACCTAGTGGAGTAGGAGTGCTTCTAGGAGACTTTACGGTGAGCTGCTTACTTGAATCGATCCGAAGCACATTGATTCCTCCCTTCCATACTCTTTATATCTATCTTTGCATTTGTTACCTCCAAACAGACTTTGTATTTAGTCATCGAGGTTTTGGGAGAGTTTGCGAGGCAGTTGTGGTCATGTGGACTATGTCTAAGTTTTTTTATTACATATTTTATGTTTGAGTTATGATTTATTTCGCTTGTTTTATTATCTTAAATTGGGTAATGACTTAGTAATTGAATTATGTAATAGGTGTGAATGTTGGCTTGTCTAGCGAGTGGGTTAGGTACCATCACAACCTTTGGTGGGATTTTGGATCATCAAAAGTTGGTATTAGAGCTTCAGGTTCTAAGGGTCTCAGAAGTCATGAGAAGACCTAGTAGAGTCAGGTTGGTCGATACAGAAACATCAGTATCTATATATGATAGACTATATGGCTTTAGTAAAACTTCCATTTTCTTGATTCCGTGTCGTGCGTTAATTATTATCTGAGCCCAAATTTTCTCATCTACTCTCTCAGATATGGTTAGAACACAAGCTTCAGTAGCAACCGATGATGGAAATATAATACCTCTAGCTCCATCCGCGAGGTGTAGGGATCGGGTAGGGCCAGCGCTCCCACTAGGGGTCACATACTGGAGGCTAGGGGTAGAGCACTTACTGGATCCCGGGAGTGTGTTGGGGTTAGTATCAGTAGATCTGCTTGTGGATCAAGTAGAGGATTAGTTTGTTAATGATCAGATTGAGGCCCCAGCTCCCACACAGCACCCAGAGGGCTTTTTTGCTGTACCGATATTCCATGAGGCCATGACCAAGATGGTTAATTTTTATTGATGCTTTGACTCAATCTAGAGTAATTCTAGTGGACCGACCACATCTCAATCTAGAAGGGCAGTTCAGACCCATTTCACTCGTACTTAGGAGCGGCCTCTTGTAGTAGCTAGACCTGATGTTTTTCCTGCGATGTTTGATGATAAGCAAAAGAAACTAGAGAGATTTTAGAGGTTATTCCCTATGCACTTTGAGGACAATGTTTTAGAGGATGCCGATGATTTTCTAAATAGGTGTTACCAAATGCTTGGAAATTTAGGCTTGGTAGAGTTCAATAGCATGGAATTCACTACTTTTTACTTTTGAGGAGCTTCTCGAAGATGGCGGTAGAATTATGAGCTGGGCAGACCGGCATGTTTACCTCCACTTACTTGGGATCAATTCTCGTAATTGTTCCTTGAGAGGTAAATCCCACACACCAAGAGGGATGAGTTCAGGGGCCAGTTTAAGTGGCTTCAACATGATCTCTTGGTCATCACTGAGTATGAGGAAAGATTCACATATTTTTCTCATCATGTTGTTGTTTTGATCCACACTAAGGCTAACAGGGTTTGGCGATAAATTGAGGGTTTAAAATATGGAATTAGGATTTATATGGCTCGAGAGTTGAATATTGGGACTAATTTCCACCAAGTTGTGGTGATAGATTAGAAGATCGAGTGTATTCGTAGTCAGCATATGGAGGTCGAGGTCAATTTAGTAGAGGCCATCATGGTAGGCTAGCTCATTCTAGACTGCATATGGACTATGGATTAGTATCTCGACCTTTTCTTAGCACTCCAGCTCCATCATCGTTTAGCGCCATCATAACAAGTTCATATTGTGCCTTCTCTATTCAGTGTTCTTCCAGTGGGTGTTTAGGCCATTAGGGGCAGATATTGGTCGAACATCCTCAGTTAGATAGAGGTTGTTATGAATGTAGAAAGCTTGGCCACATGAGGAAGCATTTTCTCACATTTTTAGGGGTACCTCTCTATAGTATTTTGAGCCAGCAATTTCGGCACTAGTTGCCCCACACCCTGCCCAAAGAGCTAGGGAGGAGGATGTGCAGCTAGAGGTCACCCTAATAGTGGTCAGGCTAAGTGCTATGCTTTTTTGGGTTGACCCGGGCGATAACTTCGAATGTAGTGATTACAGGTATAGTTTCGGTCCGTCATAGAGATGCTTCTATGTTGCTTGATTAGAGGTCTACTTATTCATATATGTCATCGTATTATTCTCCTTATTTGAATATACTTCGTGGTTATATTGATATTGTTTATGTATCTACATGTGCTGGTGATCCTATTGTGGTGGGTCGTTTGTATTAGGCTTACGTGGTTACCTTTGGAGGTTATGGGACTAGGTTTGATCTTCTGTTGATTAATTTGAACTTTGATGTGATCCTAGGTATGGATTGGCTATCTTCATACCGTGCTATTCTTGATTGCCACGCCAAGACCTTGATGTTAGCTATGCCAAGGTTTTCAATGTTGGAATAGAGGGGTTCTCTTGGACATACTCCTAATAGAGTGATCTTATTTTTGAATGCTCAACTGATGGTTGAGAAGGGGTTTTGGCGTATCTAGATTTTGTTAGAGATGTTAGTGTCGATACTCTTACTATTGAGTTAGTTTCAATATGAGGGAGTTTCCAAATGTATTTATTGTAGACCTACCTGAAATGCAACGTAATAGGGATATTGATTTTTGTATTGATTTGGTACTAGATACTAGCCCATATCTATTCTACTATATCATATATCTCGAACCAAGTTAAAGGAATTGAAGGAGCAGTTACAGGAGTTACTGGATAAGGGGTTCATCAGGCTGAGTGTTTTACCCTGGAGTGCGCCAATGTTGTTCGTAAAGAAGAAAGATAGTTCCATGAGGATGTGCATTGATTATACGCAGCTGAAGAAGGTGACCATCAAGAATAATTTTGGAGCATTATGGTAATTTTCTTTGCATATGCCATTAATGCTTACCATTGTTGTGGGTTGTAGCTAGTTGGTCTTTGCATTTGCACATGGTATTTCGCCTTTCCGGAACAGTGAGGCAGGCTGGATGTTGGCCTTTGCGATCGCACGAAGGGGATCGCATTAGTGTAGGTATGGAGCATCTGTGCATTGTGTTTGCGAGGTTAATTTATTGTTCGGTAAGAGTTGTTTAAAGGAATGACTATGTTTTGCCGTCACGATCGCGCGGGGCTTGTCACAATCGCAAAGGGTAGTGTTGCGCAAACTAATTTAAGTTTTTAGCTAATTCTATCTTATTTTGAACCATATACTTGGAGATGGGCGATTGTTTAGGAGATTTTCGCACAAGGCAAGAGGGAAAGTGATTTGTACTTGTTTTGATAATATATCTTGTTTACCCATGAATTATTACGCATAGATTATGGAATTTGAAAGAGAAATTTGAGGGTTTTGTCTACAATTTTGGAGAGTATAAATTGGAGATTTGGGTGTTGATTTGGACTCACTTTTGGAATCTAATTGCATATTTTGACTCTTGGGGTTGTGGGTAGTCGAATTCTATCCTTGACTCGGATCCTGACCATGTGAGCTTGGGTTGACTTCTCGGGATTTGATGAAATTTTGGAACTTTATTATTTGGAATTGATTACTATGGTTTTCCTTAACATTATTGAGTTATATTTGACTAGATTTGACTCGTTTATAGGTTAATTTGATAGGAAATCTATTTTGAAAGGTTGAAGACTACAATGGAGGTAAATATCTTATCTATCCTTGTAAGAGGAAGTTCTCCTATAGGTGATCTATTTACCGTTTGGTGCTCAGTTTAGGACCATGTAAATGTGAGGTGAGAAGCCTATATGCATAGCTAGATTATGACCATATCTGGTAAATGTTCAGATTGTTTTTTATGCCTTGTTTGGAGTATGTGAGCTTACTATTCACGTTTCATTGATTCTATAACTAAATGATGTCTCACTATTTATCACGACCCAAATTCCATACCCGGTCGTGATGACGCCTCTCGTGAAGACAAGGTCAGCCAACAACACCCAAATCCTCTTATTAACTAGCTATTAAACATAATGAATAGAAAATACATCTTAGTGGCATTTAACTATCAATTTCATTCCAATACAACCCAACCGAGGTGTCACAAGTCACGAGCATCTAGGAGGATCCATATTACAATTTAAAATATATAATACATAGAGTAAAATCTGGAAAACAAGAAGGAGAAGAATCTCG
>MU784439.1:17669-29691 GCA_026770625.1 Nicotiana glauca
GAGTGTTTTGGGCCTAGTTTGTTTAATTTGAAAGATGGCCCAGTCTGAATTTCCTTCTATTTTTGGTTCTATTTTCGTTTATTTAAACTTAAAGATCCTACGTTAAATTAATAAAACCAAAATTAACTTAAAATATCAATCAACTCATAATAATAATTATCACACAAAATTAAACATCAATTAAAATAAAAATCACACAATTTGGACATTAAATGCTAAAAATGCAAAAAATACATATTTTTGTGATTTTTCTATTTTCGTAAAGCAAACTTAATCACTCCTAAATGTAGAATTATATCCTAGATGCAAATGTGACATATTTTTGTATTTTATATTAATTTAACAACATAAACATGCACAGACAAATGTAAACAATACAAGAGAAATAACACGAAAATCCACAAAAATCACACACAACCCAAAACTATTTTATTTTAAATTTTTGGGAGTATTTCTCATATAGGGAAAAATCACGTGCTTACACCGGGTCAGTGGGCAATTTGTGAACCACTAGATCTGTGCTTAAATGGAGCGGTTGAAGCAGCTTCAAAAGAAAAAGGTTCATCAATAACTTGTGGCAGGCGTACCACCCGATCCCATTTCATCAATGACTTGTGTAGGCGTACCATCCGCTCCCATTTCATCAATAACTTGTGGTAGGCGTACCACTCGCTCTCATTTCAATCCAACACAATATCACAATAAAATTCTGGCAAGGGAACAAAAGCAAAATAGAAATTTTTCGACAAGGGAACAACAATGTCAACCGACCATATCGGCAAGGGAGAACCAGCTATAAACAATCCTAGCTCAACTCCTACTCAGTCCAATTAATATCAATACCCAAGCATAAATAAAGTGCACAAGAATAAATTAAATCTTTACTCAATATCAAGAGTCATCAATTAAAACATCTGAAGTGTCATTTAAGAACACAACAACTATCAACTTAAGACTCACAGTCATGCTCGACACCAAAGTATAGATACTCATCACCATTCCTATATGTCATACTCAACAAGAAACAAATAAAAAATATGACTCAACTCCTAATCCCTCAAGCTAGGGTTAGACCGGACATTTACCTCAATGCCTTGAGCACAATCAAGTCTCAATTATATCTTTACCCCTTGATTTCAACATCAATTCGCTTGTAACTAATCACAAATTACTAAATTACATCAATAAATGCTAAATGAAACAACCCCAACGCATAAAAATAAGTTTTCCAAAGTTTTACCCAAAAAGTCAAAAATTGCCCCCGGGCCTGCGTGGTCAAAATTCGAGGTTCAAACAAAAACTCGATTAACCATTCCCCTACGAATTTAAATATATAATTTATTTTTAAATCGGACCTCAAATTGAGGTCCAAATCCTCATTTTTTGAAAAACCTAGGTTATACTCAAAACACTCAATTTTTCCCATGAAAATCTTTGATTTTAAGTTGAAATCATGTTAAAAGATGATAAGAATTGAAGAAAGACAGTTAAAAATGACTTACAATTGATTTGGAGAAGAAAGGATTCTTGGAAAAATCGCCTAAGTGTGTTTAGGATTGAGGAAATATGAAAAATAGGGTTCAAAATCGGTTAAGGGTAAAATTGTAGGTCTCTGATATGGGAAATACGAATAGGGTTCGCAGTTGCGAACCACGATCTCTCAGATGTGGGAATTACAAAAATATGTTCACATTTGCGAACACTTTAAAAATCCCGGGCTTCGCATTTGCGATCAATAATATCGCATTTGTGGTTGGCCCATATTCGCATTTGCAGACCACTTGATCGCATTTGCGATCAAGCTACACAGTCCCCCTTCTCGCATTTTTAATGCAAGGCTCGCATTTGCGAGCTCGCATTTGCATGACCTGCTTCTCAAATGCGAAGCGTGCAGAATAGAAATACCAGATTTTTTTCAAAGTTCAAAAATGCACCCATGGCCTATCCAAAACTTACCCGAGCCCTCGGGGCTCCTAACCAAATATACACACAACCTCAAAAATATCCTACGGACTTATTTGTGCGATCAAATTGTCAAAATAACATCATAAACATCGAATTAAACCACAAAATTCATGAATTCTTTCAAACTTCATAAAACATCAAATTTTCCAATTTAGGTCCGAATCACGTCAAACGACATCCGTTTTTTTACCAAATTTCACAAAAACGTCCTAAATCATATATAAGACCTGTGTCGGGCTCCTAAACCAAAATACAGGCCCGATACCATCAGACTCTAATCAAGTTTCATTTCAAAACCTTATAAACAATTTCGGAAAATAATTTATTTCAAAAATTCATTTCTCGGGCTTGGAACCTTGGAATTCGATTTCGGGCATACGCTTAAGTCCCATATTTTCCTACGGACCATCTGGGACCGTCAAATCATGGGTCCGGATCCATTTACCCAAAATGTTTACCAAGGTCAAATTAATTCATTTTATCGTCAAAACTTATCATTTTTTACACAGTTTCTCGTTTAAGCTTTCCGGCTATGCGCCCGGACTACTCACGCAAATTGAGGTAACTCTAAATGAGGTTTTCAAGGCCTCAGAGTCATAGAAATTAATTTAAAACAAGTGATGACCATTTGGGTCATCACATTCTCCACCCCTAAAACAACCATTCGTCCTCGAATGAACATAAGAAGGAAGTACCTAAGTCGGAAAAGAGATAGGGATAACGGCTCCGCATATTAGACTCGGACTCCCAGGTCGATGCCTCAGGTGGATGACCTCTCCACTTAACACGAACAAAGGAAAAACTCTTTGACCTCAACTGACAAACCTGCCGGTTTAGAATAGCCACCGGTTCCTTCTCATAAGACAAGTCCTTGTCCAGCTGGACAGTGCTGAAATCTAACACGTGGGATGAATCGCCGTGATACCTCCGAAGCATGGACACATGAAACACTGGATGCACGACTGATAAGCTCGGCGGCAATGCAAGTCTATAGGCCACCTCTCCCACTTGATCAAGAATCTTAAATGGACCGATGAATCTAGGGCTAAGCTTGCCCTTCTTCCCAAATCTCATCACGCCCTTCATAAGAGACACTCAGAGCAATACCCGCTCACCTACCATAAAAGCCACATCTCGAACCTTGCGGTCTGCATAACTCTTCTGCCTGGACTGAGTTGTATGAAGCCTATCATGAATGATCCTGACCCTGTTCAAGGCCTCCTAAACCAGATCTGTACCCAACAACCGAGCCTCTCCTGGCACAAACCATCCTACCAGAGATCGACACTACCTACCATATAAAGCATCATAAGGAGCCATCCGAATAATCGATTGGTAGTTGTTATTATAAGCAAACTCTACTAAGGGCAAAAACTAATCACCTCCAAAGCCAATAACACAAGCTCGGAGCATATCCTCTAAAATTTGAATAGTCCGCTCGGACTGACCATCCGTCTAGATGTAAAATGTTGTGCTCAACTCAACCCGCATGCCTAACTCTCACTGGACTGCTCTCCAGAAGCGCGAGGTGAACTGCGTACCCCGATCCGAAATGATGGATACGGGCACACCATGAAGGCGAACAATCTTCCGAATATAGATCTCAGCTAACCTCTCAGAAGAGTAGGAGACTGCCATAGGAATGAAATGTGCTGACTTGGTCAGCCTATCAACAATGACCCATACTGCGTCGAACTTCTTCCGAGTCTGCAGGAGTCTAGTAATGAAGTCCATAGTGATCCGCTCCCATTTCCATACGGGAAGCTCAATCCTATGAAATAAACCACCATGTCTCTGATGCTCGTACTTAACCTGCTAACAATTCAAACACCGAGCCAGATATGCAATGATATCCTTCTTCATCCACTGCACCAGTAATGTTGCTGCAAATCCTAATACATCTTCGCGGCGCCCGGATGAATAGAGTACCGGGAGTTATGGGCCTCCTCAAAAATCAACTCTCAGAGCCCGTTCACATTAGGCACACAAACTCGACCTTATCTCAAAACTCCATCATTATCTAAGGTAACATGCTTGGCATCTCCACGCTGCACCGTGTCTCTAAGGACACACAAATGGGAATCATCATATTGCTGATCACGGATATGCTCTAATAATGAAGAACGAGCGACCATGCAAGCTAACACACGACTGGACTCAAAAACATCTAGTATCACAAATTGATTGGCTAAATCCTGAACATCCAAAGCAAGCGATCTCTCGCCGACCGGAATATATGCAAGACTACCCATACTGGCTGACTTCCTACTGAAAGCATCGTCCACTATATTGGCCTTTCCCAAATGATATAAAATGGTGATATCATAATCCTTCAACAACTCCAACCACCTCCACTGCCTCAAATTCAACTCCTTTTGGTTTAACAAATACTGAAGACTCTTGTGATCCGTGAACACCTCACATGCCACGCCATATAGATAATGCCTCCAAATCTTCAATGTGTGAACTATGGCCGGCAACTCCAAATCATGAACCGTATAGCTCTTCTCATAAATCTTCAACTGCCTCGAAGCATAGGCAATGAATTTGCCGTCGTGCATCAACACTGCTCCAAGCCCAACCGGGAAGCATCACAATAAACTATATAAGGCCCTGAACCTGTTGGCAAAACCAACACTGGTGCCATAGTCAAAACTGTCTTGAGCTTTAGAAAGATTGCCTCACAATCATCCGACCACCTGAACTGTGCACCCTTCTGGGTCAATCTGGTCATCGGGACTGTAATAGATGAAAAACCCTCCACAAACCAATGATAGTAGCCTGCCAATCCCAAGAAACTCCGAATCTCTGTAGCTAATATTGGTCTTGGCCAGCTCTTGACTGCCCCAATCTTCTTCCGATCAACATGAATACCCTCTGTTGATACAATATGACCCAGGAATGCAACTGAACTCAACTAGAACTCACACTTGGAGAACTTTGCATATAACTGACTATCCCTCAGACTTTGAAGAACCACTCTAAGGTGTTGATCGTGCTCCTCCTGGCCGCGGGAATATATCATATATCACAATGAAGACTATCACGAACGAGTCCAAATAAGGCTTGAACACTTGGTTCGTCAAATCCATAAAAGCTGCTGGGGCATTTGTCAACCCGAATGACATAACAAAAAACTCATAATGCCCGTACCGAGTGCGGAAAGCTGTCTTAGGGACATCGGATGCCCTAATCCTCAATTGATAGTAGCCAGATCTCAAGTCAATCTTTGAAAATACCTTGGCACCCTGAAGCTGATCGAACAAATCATTAATCATCGGCAGTGGATACTTATTCTTGATTATTACCTTGTTCAATTGTCGGTAATCAACACATTCTCATTGACCCATCCTTCTTCTTGACAAATAACATCGGCGCACCCCAAGGTGAAACGCTAGGTCTAATGAAACCCTTCTCAAGCAAATCCTGCAACTGTTCCTTTAACTCTTTCAACTCCTGTGTGGCCATACGATATGGCGGGATAAAAATAGGCTGAGTGCCCGGAGCCAAATCAATGCAAAAGTCTATATCCCTATCGGGTGGCATACCCGGCAGGTCTGAAGGGAAAACCTCAGGAAACTCCCGAACAACGGGCACAGAATCAATAGAAGGGACCTCAGCACTAGAATTGCGAACATAAGCCAAATAGGCTAAGCACCCCATCTCGACCATACATCAAGCCTTCACGTACGAGATAACATTGCGGGTAGAATGACCTGGAGTACCTCTCCACTCTTAAAAGAAGCATACCCGGTAAAGCTAAGGTCACAATCTTAACATGACAGTCCAAGATAGCGTGGTAAGGTGATAACCAGTCCATCCCCAATATAATGTCGAAGTCAACCATATCTAAAAGCAACAAGTATACATGAGTCTCATGATCCCATCTCACTACAATACAAGAATGACAGACTTAATCGACCACAATAGAGTCACCCACCAGTGTAGACACATAATCAGGAACACTCAATAAATCTCTAGGCATGACCAGGCACAGTGCAAAATAAGATGATACATACGAATACGTAGACCCTGAATCAAATAACATTGAAGCATATCTATCATAAACCAGAACCATACCTGTAATAACTGCATCTGAAGCCTCAGCCTCGGGCCTGTCCTGAAAAGCATAACAGTGGGGCTAGGCCCCACCACCCTAAACCACATCTCTAGGTGGGTCTGCTTCCAGCTGCCCTCTACCTCTAGCGGTTTGAGCTCCACCTCTAGGGCCTCTACCTCCACCTCTAGCACCTCTACCCCCACCTCTAGCACCTCTACCCCCACCTCTAACTGGATGGGCGGGCTATGGAATACCTGGTGCCTGGAATGAGAACTTTAATGCTGAGGGCCACCTGGTGCACGAGGGAAATACCTAGCAACGTGCCTCATGTCGCCACAAGTAAAACAAGCTCTCGGTTGCTGGGGCTGACAATCCTAGAAACTCTAAAGCGGTGGTGCACTATTAGGAGTAGGAAGGCTGTTGATCGGAGTACTGCATCTAGGGACCACAGCTACCTAAAGCACCATGAGAAACCTGAAGAGCTGACTAAAAGTGCCTAGAAGGATGGACTCTACCATATGAATCTCTACCTCCAGATGAGGTACCACTGAATTTACCTGAATGACGAGGCCTCTTGTCTGCCCCATGACCACCTCCCTGTGATAATACTATCTCTATCCCCCTGGCCACATTGGCTACTTCTTGGAAGGATATCTCGCTCCTAGTCTCTCTAGCCATTTGGAGACGGATTGACTGAACAAGTTCATCAATAAACCATCTCACTCTCTCCCTCTAACTGGGGAGTATAAAAAGGGCATGACGAGCCAAATCTATGAATCTGGTATCGTACTGGGTGACAGTTATGGATCCCTGATGAAGACGCTCGAACTACCTCTGATAGGCCTCTCATTGGGTAATAGGGAGAAACTTCACCAGAAACAACATTGAAAACTACTCCTAAGTCCAGGCTAGTGATCCGGCTAGTCTAGCTAAGCAACAATCCCTCTACAAAGTCTTGGTGGATCCAGACTAGTGAAATGTAACAAATTCGACCCCATTTGTCTCAACAATCCCCATATTCCGAAGAACCTCGTAGCAGCTGTATAAATAGTCCCGGGGGATCCTCGGTAGATGCACTGCTGAAGGTAGAAGCTTGGTTAACCTGTCCATTCTCCACAAAGTATCGGTAGACATGGTTGCGCCATCGCTGGTATGGGCTAAAACACCCGGCTGTACTGCTCCAACTGGCTGAGCCAGTTGGAGTCCGAATCTGAGGGGCTACCTGCGCTGGAGTGCAAGTAGCAGGAGTCTGGGCTCCTCCTCCAGCCTAAGAGTCGGCTGGTGCTACAGGAAGTAAACTTGCCCTGGTGACACTCTCCATAAGGCTCACTAGACGGACCAGAGCATCCTGAAGAACTGGGGTGGCAATAAACCTCTCTAGGACCTGATATGGGCCCACTGGAACTGCTGAGGCTGGAATCTCATCTTCAAAATCAACCTGAGGCTCCACTACGGGTGTTGCTGCTCTGGGATGAGCTTTGCCCCTACATCGGCCTCTAGCACAGCCTCGGCCTCGCCCTCTGCCTCTCATAGGAGTTTTAGAGGGCTCGGACTGCTGATTGGTAGATGAGGAAGCGCGTGTTCTTGCCATCTACGAAAGAATAGAGTAGAAATTCAATTAGCATTGAGAAACAGAACCGCATGACAAGAAAGATTAAATGTGAAGTTTTTCCTAACTCTGTAGCCTCTAGGGGATAAACACAGACGTCTCCGTACCGATCCTACAGACTCTACTAAGCTTATCTGTGAACTGTGAGACCCATGTAACCTAGAACTCTAATACCAACTTATCACGACCCGGATTTTCCACCCTCAGAATCGTAATGGCACCTACTAATGAGAGCTAGGCAAGCCAATCCTTAACTACTTACTTCATTAACCAAATACTTTTTTAGTAAATATAAAGCAGTACTCATAATAACAACAAAATTTTTATAATTAAGCGGAAGACAACGACAAAATAATTGAGATTCCGGTCTATTACGTCAAATTAAGCCCTAACCACCCAAAACCTAGTGTCATAGTGTCATAGACGATATAAGAATGCTAAATACTAAGTCTGAAAGTAAAGACACACTGTCTCAGAAACAAAGAGATGAAACATGAAGGTAAATGATAGAGGAGACGCAGGGCCTGCGGACGCTAACAGGACTATCTCGGAGTCTCGGTGGACTGAAGGATAACTCCCGATCTACTGCTGATGATCAAATGCTGCTCCGGGATCTGCACATAGTGCAGAGTATAGTATCAGCACAACCGACCCCATATGCTGGTAAGTGTCTGGCCTAACTCCCGCGAGGTAGTGACGAGGCTACAACCGGACTCCAGATAAACCTGTGCAGTTATATACATATACAGCAAAAAATAAACAAAAATAAACATTTTAAATGGGAGGGGAACATGCTTCGGGATAGCAGATAATACAGAACTTCAAGATAAATAATAAGGAAAATCAATAATTTAACTCTAACATGGATAAGGGAAATAAAAGCAGATTTCACTATCAGTACACATCTCGTTGTAGACGTGCAACCCGATCCCATTTCTCTTTTTTCCGTGGTAGGCATACCACCCACTCCCATTTCATCAATAACTTGTGGTAGGCGTATCTCCGGCTCCCATTTCATCAATGACTTGTGGTAGGCATACCACCCGCTCCCATTTCATCAATAACTTGTGGTAGGCGTACCACCTACTCTCATTTCATCAATAACTAGTGGTAGGAGTACCACTCGCTCCCATTTTAATCCAACACAATATCACAATAAAATCCTGATAAGGGAACAAAAGCAACATAGAAATTTTACGGCAAGGGAACAACAATATCAATCGGCCATCCTGACAAGGGAGAACCAGCTATAACCAAACCTAGCTCAACTCCTACTTAGTCCAATTAATCAATACTCAATCATAAAAAAAGTCCACGAGAATAAATTAAATCTTTACTCAATATCAAGAGTCATCAATTAAAACATCCGAAGCGTCATTTAAGAAACAACAACTATCAACTTAAGACTCACGGTCATGCTCGATACCAACGTATAGATACTCATCACCATGCCTATACATCGTATTCAACAAGAAGCAAATAGCAAATATGACTCAACTCCTAATCCCTTAAGCTAGGGTTAGATCGGACACTTACCTCAGTGCATTGAACACAACTCAAGTCTCAATTATAGTTTTACCCCTTGATTCCACCGCCAATTGGCTTGTATCTAATCACAGATTACTAAATTACATCAATAAATTCTAAATGAAACAACCCCAATGTATGAAAATAAGTTTTCCAAAGTTTTACCCAAAAAGTCAAAAATTGTCCCCGGGCACGCGTGGTCAAAATACGATGTTCGAACCAAAACCCTATTACACATTCCCCCACGAACTCAAATATATAATTTGTTTTGAAATCGGACCTCAAATTGAGGTCCAAATCCCTATTTCTTTAAAAAAAACCTAAGTTCTACCCAAAAACACTCAATTTTCGACATGAAAATCTTTGATTTTAAGTTGAAATCGTATTAAAAGATGATAAGAATTGAAGAAAGTTGGTTAAAAATGACTTACAATTAATTTGGAGAAGAAAAGATTCTTGAAAAAATCGCCTAAGTGTGTTTGAGTTTGAGGAAATATGAAAAATGGGGTTCAAAATTGGTTAAGGGTAATATTGCAGGTCTCTGATATGGGAAATGCGAACATGGGTTCGCAATTACGAACCTCGACCTCTCAGATGTGGGAATTGCGAAAATATGTTCGCATTTACGAACACTTTAAAAATCCTGGTCTTCGCATTTGCGACTGGCCCATATTCACATTTGAGATCAAGCTACATAGTCCCCCTTCTCGCATTTACGACACCTGCTTCACAAATGCGAAGCCTGCAGATCAGAATTACTATATTTTTTCAAAGCTCAAAAATGCACCTGTGGTTTATCCAAAACTCACCCGAGCCCTCGGGGCTCCAAACCAAATATACACACAACCTCAAAAATATCTTACGGACTTATTCGTGCGATCAAATCGCCAAATAATATCATAAACATCGAATTAAACCTCAAAATCCATGAATTCTTTCAAACTTCATAAAACATCAAATTTTCCAATTTAGGTCCGAATCACGTCAAACAACATCCATTTTCACCAAATTTAACATAAACATCTTAAATTATATATAAGACATGTACCGAACACTGGAACCAAAATACGGGCCCGATACCATCAGGTTCTATTCAAGTTTCACTTCAAAACCTTATAAACCATTTCAGAAAATAATTTATTTAAAAAATTCATTTCTCGGGCTTGGGACCTCGGAATTTGATTTTGGGCATACGCTCAAGTCCCATATTTTTCTACGGACCCTCCAGGACCGTCAAATCACAGGTCTGGATCTGTTTACTTAAAACGTTGACCAAGGTCATATTAATTCATTTTATCGTCAAAACTTATCATTTTTCACACAGTTTCTCATTTAAGCTTTCTGGTTACGCGCTCGAATTGTGCATGCAAATTGTAGTGACTCTAAATGAGGTTTTCAAGGCCTCAGAGTCATATAATTTAATTTGAAACAAGTGATGATCGTTTGGGTCATCACAGGGGATGGAGTTTGGGGCTAAGGAACTTGAAGAGTCTGTTACCTTTATTTTCATTGTATTTCAATGTATCTCGTTGTATTCCATGTATTTAATTGTATTCACTATCTTTAGTTTTTTCTACTTTTTTAGTATATTCGTTGTATTTAACTGTATTAAGCAGTATGTATTCAATGTATTCATATTTTTTAATTAATATAATTTATATATATAATGCATATATGTATATATATATATATATATGTATGTATGTATTTACAACATGTATTCATATGTTTTTGCACTATAGATGACCTGCTATACTTCATGTATTCAATGTATTTTTATGTATTAATTGTATTCAATGTAATTATATATTTTCAATATATAAATATTGTAAAGACTAAAAATATTTTAGTAAAGATACTACTAAAAAAAAGAAATGATGGATTGAATCTCCGAAGATTGCTTTATTTTTGGGTGTTTTTTTGGCTAAGAATCTTTTCTATAATTAAAAATATAAATTTTGTATGTTATAATTGAGTTTGTTGAGTTATATTAGGAGTCATTTCCGTTAATTTATTCATATACCGTTTTTAAACAGTTGAAGATCTTTTTTTCGCAAGTTTCCGTTACTGTATTTACGAATACAACCCTTGAATACATATGAATACAATCTATGTTTAGCTGGACTTCCTTATTTTCCGTCGAGTTTTGCTACTGTATTTATAAAAACAGTAGCTTGAATACATCGAATACACTCTATGTCACGACCCAAACCCCGATCGTGATGGCGCCCAACACATTGCTAGGCAAGCCCGACCATTACCCGTTTACCAATCCAATTATTAACTCAAAATTTCTAAATTAAGTAAAATATCCTGATTTCATAATAATTATAAGAGTGCGGAAATCAAAACAACTGAAATAACAGCCCAACAAGATCTGGTGTCACAAGTCTGAGCCTCTAAACATCTGAATAATATCCTATACAACCAAGTCTAAAGCAGAAGTACAAGAGATAACGGGAAGGAGAGATCGGGTCCTGCGGACGCTAGCAGCTACCTCGATAACTCCGCAGTAAGCCGAAGCAGCAGCAAAATATGTATGTCAACTGCTCTCCTGGATCCCTGTATCTGCACACAAGGTGCAGGGAGTAGAGTGAGTACTCCAACTCAGTGGTAATAAAAGTGAATAACAACTGAAAGTACAAAATCCCAAAAGGCACAAATGATGCTATCTTAAGCAGTAAACCAAATAGACAGTAGAATCCACGAAAAATTATTGCAACAATATTCCCTTTAAAGAAATCAATTGTACAAGAATACACAAATAAGGTCAGCCATTGTTACCTGACCGGTCAGCCATTGTTACCTGACCAAAGTGTTTCAGTGTCATTGTTACCACTAGTCAGTCATTGTTACCTGAC
>MU784445.1:6751-18247 GCA_026770625.1 Nicotiana glauca
GTATTGGAAATACTATTATACACGGAAATGAAGCATCAAATCAGGATAAAGCGAAGGCCATCATTTTCCTTCGTCATCATCTACATGAAGGGTTAAAAACTGAATATTTAACCGTAAAAGATCCACTTGAATTATGGATTAATTTGAAGGATCGATATGACCACCTAAAACTTACGGTATTACCGAAAGCTCGGTATGAGTTGATACATTTAAGGTTGCAAGACATTAAAACCGTAAGTGATGATAATTCTGCTATCTTTAAAGTAAGTTCTCTATTAAAATTATGTGGAGACACTATCACAGATGAGGACTTATTGGAAAAAACATTTTCTACTTTTCACGCTTCAAATGTGGTGCTACAACAACAATACAGTGAAAAATGTTTTAAGAAATATTCTGAGTTAATCACATGCCTACTTGTGGCTGAACAGAATAATACTCTATTAATGAAAAATCATGAAGCCCGTCCCACTAGGTCAGCTCCATTTCCGGAAGTGAATGCTCTAGCAACATATGATAAGTTTGAAAGAAAACAAAATAATTACCGTGATCGTGGACATGGTCGTAAACGTGGACGTGGCAGGGGGCGAAACAATTATCGTCATTATGGTGGAAATAAATTGGAGAACAATAAGGGTTCTCAAATTAATCATTCAAAAGGTAAAGCTAGTATGTGTCACTGATGTGGTATGAGAGGTCATTGGGCACGCATTTGTCGTACGCCAGAGCATTTTGTCAAACTTTATCAAGCCTCCCTCAAGAAAAAGGAAAATAATGTGGAGGCACACTTGACCTTTCAAAATAATGATGATGAAGCAGGTCCCTCAAATAAATATGATTCTAAGGCACATCTTGCATATAAAGATGATGATTTTGAAGGCCTAACAAATATTACTCATTTAGAAGTTGGAGACTTCTTTGAGGATATTGACTGAAGAACTAATCATCTTACTGGGGAATGAAGATATAAAAGTTGTTATTTTTATGTTTGCAACTAGTTTATTTTTCTTGAGTGTATTTTCCTAATGCATCATGTGTTACTAGTTTCTACATTCCTAATGTATTTCTTAATATTTTTTTTTTCTGCTTGTCTTTCATATTTCTTATGATGTATTTTTTTTTTTTTTTATGAAGAATATGAAAATTCCCCAGTCTTCAGTTGGACTCAAGATTAATAAAGATGATATATGTCTTCTAGATAGTGCTACAACACACACTATTTTAAAAGATAAGAGATATTTCTCTTATTTGGTAATGAAAGAAGCGAATGTTAATACAATATCCGGTAGTACAAGATTAATTGAAGGTTCTGGAAGAGCCAATTTATTACTACCAGGTGGAACAAATTTGGCTATTGATGAAGCACTATATTGTAGTAAATCTCAAAGAAACTTATTAAGTTTCAAAGATATTCGCCAAAATGGCTATCATATTGAGACTACAAATGATGAAAAGATTGAATATCTTTATATTACTACAATAATGTCCGGTAAGAAATATGTGCTTGAAATGTTACCTGCTCTTTCCTCCGGCTTATACTACACAAGTATTAGCAGGATTGAAACACATGTCGTAGTAAACGAGAAGTTTACTAATCAAGATAATTTTATTATTTGGCATGACCGGTTGGGCCATCCTGGTTCTAATATGATGCGTAAAATAATTGAGAATTCACATGGACATGCAATGAAGAATCAGAAGATTCTTCAATTTAAGGAATTCTCTTGTGCTGCATGTTCTCAAGGAAAATTAATTATTAGACCATCAACTATTAAAGTTAGGATGGAATCTCTTGCATTTCTGGAACGTATACAGGGTGATATATGTGGGCCCATTCACCCTTCATGTGGACCATTCAAATATTATATGGTTTTGGTAGATGCATCTACAAGATGGTCACATGTGTGTTTACTATCAACTCGCAATATGGCATTTGCGAGATTGTTGGCTCAAATAATAAAGCTAAGAGCACAATTTCCAGATTATGCAATTAAGACAATTCGTCTTGATAATGCTGGTGAGTTTACATCCCAAGCCTTTAATGATTATTGTATTTCAACTGGGATAACAATTGAGCATCCGGTTGCTCATGTTCATACACAAAATGGTCTAGCAGAATCATTGATCAAACGCCTCCAATTAATTGCTAGACCAATGCTTATGAGAACAAAACTTCCCATTTCAGTATGGGGTCATGCTATTTTGCACGCAGCAGCACTTGTGCGGATAAGGCCCACAAGTTATCATAAAGTCTCCCCATTGCAATTGGCTTTTGGTCAGGAGCCAAATATTTCTCATCTTAAGATCTTTGGTTGTGCGGTATATGTTCCAATTGCTCCACCACAACGCACAAAGATGGGTCCCCAAAGAAGGTTGGGGATATATGTTGGATATGAATCTCCTTCTATTATAAAATATCTAGAGCCGATGACTGGAGATTTATTTACGGCAAGATTTTCTGATTGCCATTTTGATGAATCAGTATATCCAACATTAGGGGGAGAAAATAAGCAGCTAAAAATGAAGATAGATTGGAATGCATTATCATTGTCTCATTTAGATCCTCGAACAAATCAATGTGAACAAGAGGTTCAAAAGATTATTCATTTGCAAAATATTGCAAATCAATTGCCAGATGCATTCACTAACCTACCAAGGGTGACTAAGTCACATATTCCAGCTGCTAATGCTCCAATTCGAGTTGATATCTCGGCAGGACAATTAATTAAAGCAAATGAGTCTAAGCCATTCTTGAAACGTGGTAGACCAATCGGTTCTAAAGATAAAAATCCTCGAAGAAGAAAAGGAGCAAGTGATCAAAGTAAACATAACACAGAGGTAGTGGCTCAAGAAGAGCCCCAAGACGTAACAAATGATAAGACCTTAAGGGAGGTCCAGGTACCTGAAAATAATGAAAATGAAGAGATATCAATAAGTTACGTCTCAACCGGGAAAAGATGGAACCGAAATAATATTGTTATCGATAACATTTTTGCTTATAATGTTGCTGTTGAAATAATGCAACAAGATGAGGATCTTGAACCAAAATCTGTCGATGAATGTAGACAGAGAAATGATTGGCCAAAATGGAAAGACGCTATCCAGGCAGAGTTAACTTCACTTGGAAAACGTGAAGTCTTCGGACCCATAGTTCGAACACCTGAAGGCATAAAGCCAGTAGGGTATAAATGGGTTTTTGTGCGAAAACGAAATGATAAAAATGAAATCGTTAGATATAAAGCACGACTTGTGGCACAAGGGTTTTCCCAAAGGCCTGGAATTGATTATATGGAGACATATTCTCCTGTAGTGGATGCTATCACCTTCAGGTATCTCATAAATATGGCAGTACAAGAAAAACTTGATATGCATCTAATGGATGTTGTTACAGCTTATTTGTATGGATCATTAGACAACGAAATTTTTATGAAAGTACCTGAGGGATTTAAAGTGCCAGAAGCATATAAAAGTTTTCGAGAAACTTGTTTAATAAAGCTTTAGAAATATTTATACGGATTGAAACAATCAGGTCGTATGTGGTATAATCGCCTGAGTGAATACCTGTTGAAAGAAGGGTACAAGAATGATCCAATTTGTCCTTGTGTCTTTATAAAAATGTCTGGATCTGAATTTGTTATAATCGCCGTATATGTTGATGATTTAAATATCATTGGAACTCCTGGGGAGCTTCCAAAAACAGTAGACTGTTTGAAGAAAGAATTTGAAATGAAAGATCTTGGAAAGACAAAATTTTGTCTTGGTCTACAAATTGAGTATATGAAAGATGGAATATTTGTCCATCAATCAACATACACCGAAAAGATTTTAAAGCGATTCTATATGGATAAAGCACATCCATTGAGTACCCCGATGGTTGTGAGATCACTTGATATAAAGAAAGATCCATTCCGACCTCATGAAAATGATGAAGAGCTTCTTGGTGCCGAAGTACCATATCTTAGTGCAATTGGGGCATTAATGTATCTTGCCAATAATTCCCGACCAGATATAGCTTTCTCAGTAAGCTTATTGGCAAGATTTAGTAATTCGCCAACACAAAGACACTGGAATGGTATTAAACATATATTCAGATACCTCCAAGGGACCATTGGATATGGGTTTATTTATTCAAATGAATCCAAGCCATCATTGATTGGTTATGCAGATGCAAGATATTTGTCCGATCCACACAAAGGTCGATCTCAGACAGGCTATTTATTTACAAGTGGAGGTACAGCCATATCATGGGGTTCGACAAAACAAACTATGGTTGCTACTTCTTCAAATCATGCAGGGATAATAGTCATTCACGAAGTAAGTCGAGAATGCGTTTGGTTAAGATCTATAACTCAACACATTCAGCAAACATGTGGTCTTTCTTCGAAAGATAATATTCCAACAATATTGTATGAAGACAATGCTGCATGCATAGCTCAATTGAAAGGAGGATATATCAAAGGAGATAGAACAAAACACATTTCACCGAAATTCTTTTTCACTCATGATCTTCAGAAGAATGGTGAAATAGATGTACAACAAGTTCGTTCAAGTGATAATTTGGCTGATCTATTCACTAAGGCATTACCAACCTCAATATTTGAAAAGCTGATATATAAGATTGGAATGCGTCGTCTTCGAGACATTAAGTGATTTTTCATCAGGGGGAGTAACTACACGCTGCACTCTTTTCCTTAACCAAGGTTTTGTCCCACTGGATTTTCCTGGTAAGGTTTTTAATGAGGCAGCAAGCAATGCATATTATAAATAACTATGTACATCCCAATATTTTTTTTGTAAGTTCTTATGGTCAATGCACATTATAAATAACTATGTACATCCCAATATTTTTTTTGTAAGTTCTTAATTAGGCACATTATCTTACATGGACATCCAAGGGAGAGTATTATGAATAATTTGTACATCGGATGCTACATTGGATACTACATTGGATGCCCATGTTGTGAATAGTTGAAAGATTAAATCTCCTATTTTAGGTCAATCATCTTTACTTTTTATGCCTATAAAAGGCCATGTAATTGCAATGGAAATATACACCAAAGTGAAAGAAGAAAACTCTTCTCCCTTCTTTCTATCTCTTCTTATTTACATTTTACTGCATTGCTTTTATTTTATAACATGTATATTGTAGAATTCTATCTTTCATTCTTCAAGATGCGCATTATTCTTCCATTCTCCTACGAACACAATAAAATAGCAACTGAATTTTAAAAGTATATTACAATAGAATAAATAGAATTAAAAAAATTAAATATAAAGTGAAAGAAAGAATTAACCTTTTATCCGAGAAAAAGAATGGCACAACTCTTGAAATAAAAAACGTAACTTGTATTGTAAAAATAAGATCTTAAACGAAGTGAAAGTGTGAAATTAGAAATCTAAAAGTAAGACATAAACAAAAGACATTAATAATTAGTGAATTACATGACTAATCAATAGTTAAATACACCAAGTAGAAATCACCCTTTTACCAAAAACAATAGAACATTTGAACTTAGCTGACCAAAAAAAAAACCGACAAAGCATAGTCAAGTTAACTACTCTTAGGCCCTGGCTTTCCTCCACAACTTCTTCCAAATCTTCTCCAAATATTACTCCTTTCAATTGAGGTTCATCATTGATAGCTCGGTTAAACCATCAATTGTCTTATATATATCAAATTGATTTCCAACTAAAGTAACATCAAATTAAAAAGAATAGATATATTAGAAAGTTTTCATGAAAATGAAAAAGAGTTATGCAAAATAAATAATTGAGAAAAAATATCAAATAAAAAAATGTATACATACCCAAATCCCAATACTTGCTCGGTCCACTTGTATATTTTTCCTTCTTGCGAGAGAGCAACCGTAGAATATAGTGTACAAAAACCAAATCTTCGACTCTTGAAGTTGCATATTTGTTTCTCTGATGTTGTGAATCAAAGAATAAGTGCTCCAATTTCTTTCACAACAAGAGGAAGAAGCTGGTTGAGCAAGCAACTTGTAAGCTAAGCTTTGCAAGAGTAGAGCCGAGACACCATAATTTGCCCACGGAGAAGGAGGATCCTCATACATCATAGCCTCAATCGCATAAGACTCACTAAAATAATCACCCCACTACAAAATGCTCCATTCTCCAGTGAGACTTGCTTCATTTCATTGTCTTTAAAGTATCTTCGAAAGCATTTGACCCTATTCATTGAGATTTCTTGATCTTCATCAGTAGCTTGCCTTCGAATTCCATTTTCACCTTGATGTCATCATTCGTCATAGTATTTTGGAACCAAAGAGTATGCCAAACTATGCAAAGGGGTTTTGTTTCACCTAGCTACAAGAATCTCATGAATTGTATCAAAAAGCTTGATTGGCCGGAAATGAGATCCTTCACCTTGTGCTCAAAGATAATTTTCTTAACTTTCTCAATCACTGTATCCCACATATGATAAGTGAGATGCAATTTCGGATTATCAAGATCGACACTTCTAAGCACATCTACAATAGGTTTTGTAAACTTCAAAAAGTAACCAATGTTATTCCACCATCTATTATAAGGGATTTTATTTCACGTGCTTTAGCTTCAAGTCCCTTATCCCCCTCTATAATGCTTCTAGGAGTGGCAAACGGGCGGGTCGGGTCGGATATGGTTCGGATTGAAAACGGGTAATGAAAAAACGGATCAATTATCCGACCCGATCCATATTTAATACGGATAAAAAACGGGTTAACCGGCGGATAATATGGGTAACCCATATTATCTATGACTTCTTGTATATGATCTCTTTTGGGAGATTCTTAGTCTCTCTAACTTGAGGAACCCCCAATTTGAGATTTTACAAATGTAAAAGTTAGACCCATTGGTTACTCATTGGTTATCCATTTTCTAAATGGATAATATGGTTTTTATCCATATTTGATCCGTTTTTAAACAGTTCATTATCCAACCCATTTTTTAGTGGATAATATGGGCGGTTAACTGTTTTCTTTTAACCATTTTGCCACCCCTAAATGCTTCTATTCATCATCCATCACCATATTCTTTAATGACAATTTCACAGTCTGGACCCGAGTGGTCATAATAATGTGTGAGACAAATCTTGTTTCGGCAACTTTCAATTAGCACAAATTCGAATGCTTTTGAAAAGTTGCAAGTGACATGTCATGATTCACAACAAAGTTTTTCAAATTACTCCTTTGACCGAGTAACTTTAATATCCATTTGCAAACTGAATTCATCTTTCTGAAGGTTGACACATATTATTCAACGCTAGATTTAAATAATGAACAACACAAGGAGTCCAAAATACATGAGGAAATGTTTGTTCCATGGTAGAACTGGAAAATTCCATGTTACTTGCGCTATCTGTAATAACTTGAACAATATTATCCGGACCTACATTTTTTCCATTTCTTTAATAAACAGTTTAGCAATATATTCCCCTTAAAAATATTGGCCCCCCACTAGATGATGCCATTGTATTTATCAAAGGTCGTCTCTTAATGTCGGACCATCCATCCGAACATATCGACAACCCTTTTTTTTCCATGTATCTTCAATTGGTTGCAACTTTCTAGCAATGTTAGTCTTTTCCGAAGCCAAAAGAGTTGTTCTCGACTTATTATATGGGGGAATATCACCGGGAATAGAATTGGTTGCAACTTTCTAGCAATGTTAGTCTTTTCAATTGGTTGCAACTTTCTAGCAATGTTAGTCTTTTCCGAAGCCAAAAGAGTTGTTCTCAACTTATTATATTGGGGAATATCACCGGGAATAGAATTTTCAGCTAGAAACTGTGAATATTTTTTGAAATAGGGAGATCTTGCAAGGTTAAACGATAGACCTGATGCTTGAAACATTCGAGCGGCTAATTTATGCATTTCTTTCATAGATGCTGAAGGATTTATCTATAGCTCCACCATCTGGACCCTTTTTTTTCTGTTGTAGTAAATCAGTCCCCTCCGGAAGAGATACATAATCAGTTTTCTTTCTTGTATCAACTTGAATGGATGATTTATGAAAGAAAGAAAACTGATTATGTATCTCTTCGGGGGGGGACTGATTTACTACAACAACAAAAAAAGGGTCCATAGGGCGGAGCTATAGAGAAATCCTTCGACATCTATGAAAGAAGTAGAGCCGATAAAATTAGCATCTCGAATGTTTTACACATCAGGTATGTCGTTTAATCTTGCAAGATCTCCCTATTTCAAAAAATATTCATAGTTTCAAGCTGGAAATCCTATTCCCGATTATATTCCTCCCATATAATAGGTTGAGAACAACTCTTTTGGCTCAGGAGAAGACTAACATTGCTAGAAATTTGCAACCAACTAACGATACATGGAAAAAAAGGGATGTCGATTTGTTCTGATAGATGGTCCGACATTAAGAGACGACCTTTGATAAATATAATGGCACCATGTAGTGGGGGGCTAATATTTTTAAGGGGATATATTGCTAAACTGTTTATTAAAGCAATAGAAAATGTAGGTCCGGATAATGTTGTTCAAGTTTTTACTGATAACACAAGTAACATGAAATTTTCCAGTTCTGCCGTGGAGCAAACATTTCCTCATATATTTTAGACTCCTTGTGTTGTTCATTGTTTAAATCTAGCGTTGAAAAGTATGTGCCAACCTTCGGAAGGATCAACTCACTTTACAAATTGCGAATGGATATTAAAGTTACTTGGTCAAGTGAGTAATTTGAAGAACTTTGTTGTGAATCATGGTATGGCACTTGCAATTTTTCAAAAGCATTTGAATTTGTGCGTACTGAAAGTTGCCGAAACAAAATTTGCCTCACACATTATTATGACCACTCGTGTTCAAGCAATGAAATTGTCATTAGAGAAAATGGTGATGGATGATGAATGGAAGCATTATAAGGAGGATAAGAGACTTGAAGCTAAAACACATGAAATAAAATCCCTTATAATGGATGATGAAGGATGGGATAGCATTGATTACTTTTTGAAGTTTACGGAACTTATTATAGATATGTTTAGAAGTGTCGATCTTGATTGTCCGAAATTGCAACTCATTTATGATATGTGGGATACAATGAATGAGAAAGTTAAGAACATTATCTTTGAGCAGGAGGGGAAGGATCTCATTTCCGGCCAATCAAACTTTTTTGATACAATTCATGAGATTCTTGTAGCTAGGTGGAACAAAAGTAACACTCATTTGCATTGTTTGGCACACTCTTTGGTTCCAAAATACTATCACGAATAATGGCTTCAATGTGAAAATGGAATTCGAAGGCAAGCTACTAACGAAGATCAAGAAATCTCAATGAATAAGGTCAAATGCTTTCGAAGATACTTTAAAGACAATGAAATGAAGCAAGTCTCATTGGAGTATAATGCATTTTGTAGTGGGGTGGTTTATTTTAGTGAGCCTCGTGTAATTGAGGCTATGATGCATGAGGATATTCTTTCTTAGTAGGCAAATCACGGTGTCTCGGCTCCACTTTGCAAAGCTTAGCTTATAAGTTGCTTACTCAATCGGCTTCTTCCTCTTATTGTGAAAGAAATTGGAGCACTTATTCTTTGATTCACATCATCAAGAGAAACAAATTTGCAACTTCAAGAGCCGAAGATTTGGTTTTTGTACACTATAACCTGCGGTTGCTCTCTCGCAAGAAGGAAAAATATACAAGTGGACCGAGCAAGTATTGGGATTTGGGTATATGTATACTTTTTTTTTATTTGATATTTTTCTCGATTATTTGTTTTGCATAACTTTTTTTCTTTTTCATGAAAACTTTCTAATATATCTACTCATTTTAATTTAATGTTACTTTAGGTGGAGATCAATTTGATATTGATAAGACAATTGATGGTTTAACCGAGCTATCAATGGATGAACCTCAATTGGAAGGAGTGATCTTTGGAGAAGAATTGGAAGATTTGGATGGAGTTGAAGAGGAAAGCTAGGGCCTACGAGTAGTTGATTTGAATAACTTGACTATGCTTTGTCGGTTTTTGTTAGTCAAGTTCAAGTGATCCATTATTTTTGGTAAAGGGTGAACTTCTACTTGGTGTATTGAACTATTAATTTAATTATTAATAGCTAAATTGTAGATGAAATAAATGTCTTTTTTTTTTAGATTTCTAATTTCACACTTTCACTTTGTTATCTTATTTTTACATTTACAATACAAGTTACATTCTTTATTTCAAGAGTTGTGCCATTCTTGTTCTTGGATAAAAGGTTAGTTCTTTTCTTCCACTTTAAATTTGATTCTCTTCATTATATTTATTCTATTGTAATATACTTTTAATATTTAGTTGTTATGTTGTGTTCATAGGATAATGGAAGAATAATACTCTCCCCGTTCTAATTTATGTGAACATGTTTGACTGGGCACGGAGTTTAAGAAAAAATGAAGACTTTTGGAATTTTGTGATCCTAAACAAGTCAAAAAGGGGTCCAAAGTATGTGTGTGGTTATAAAAGCTTCTCATTAATGGTAGAATTGGAAGTTTAAGCTAAATTGTGTCCAAATTTAGAAATGAGTCATTCTTTTTGGAACGGACCAAAAAGGAAATAGGTTCACATAAACTGGAACAGAGGGAGTAACCATCTTGAAGAATGAAAGATTGAATTATATAATATATATGCAAGTTTTTCACAGAATATCCCTCAAAATTAATAATATCTTTATAGCTCTATTTTTTATAATTTTGAATTTTCTTAGCTGAATCCACGCATCCTTATTCATACTTGGATCCGCACCTCCCGAATCTTAAAACTAGATTTTGTCGAATCTGACGCTCGGATCCGTACCCATATCGGATACTTGCACCCGAGTCCGAGCAACTCAAAAGATAACCGCAGACAAAAGTAGAACTATTAATTGTAAACCATAGCAGTTACAGTCACTTAATGGGATATGTTCGCCTTTGTTTGGAAGATATTTTCTTGCCTGGATGAAACTACAATAGATGAATAGTCATTTCCTCAAAAATTCAGACAACATGTAATTAATGTTGCACTGTGGGCCAGGCCCAGCCCGGGACCGGACCAGGACTGCGGTCCAAATGGGCTAAACGGGGCTGGTGGGCCGGTCTCAATGGGCCGGTCCCAAATGGTGCACAAGGCCCGTGGCGGGCCGGTCCAATTCAAGAAGCCCACGAGCCCGGGACCGCTAAGCTCGGGACCGGCATGCGGGCCTGGGCCGGTTCAACCGGGTCCAATGGGCCTAACGGGCTCCAACGTCTATTTAAAAAAAAAAAAAAAGAACAACGGTCAGATTTTTAAAATCTAGCCGTTGGCCTTCAAAATTTATCCGTTGGCCACTTTAAAAAATAGCCATTTGGCCCCCAAACTTTATTTTAACCCCAAACTTTATATAATTACACTTTTTCCCATTTCTCAACTATAAATACCCCCTCATTCTTTCATTTTTACTCACCAATTCATCAATCTCTCTCAATCTCTCTCAATCTATATCTAATTTCTCTTCTATAATTGCTTATTTTATTATTGCAATT